>CAWVOD010000077.1:0-93801 GCA_963930825.1 Silvanus unidentatus
AGATGGAGTAAAATGGAGAAGAATTGATATTTGAAAATGTGATATATAAACATTTTATTTGTTTGTACTTTTATCAACTCTTGAGAGTAGACTTATAGGACTAATTTTATGTAAAATGAGGTGCTAAATCCGCTGGTGAAAACCGCGATGTCCTATATTTAACCGTTTAGGAGATCGAGTTAAATGGAGAATAATAGATATTTGAAAATGTGATATATTAACATTTTATTCGTTTGTACCTTGATCAACTCATGAGGATAGACCTATAAAACCTATTTTATGTAAAATTAGGTGCTAAATCCACTGGTGAAAACCGCGATATGATATCTTTAACCGTTTAGGAGATCGAGTAAAATGGAGCATAATAGATATTTGAAAATGTGATATATAAACATTTTATTCGTTTTTACCTTTATCAACTCTTGAGAGTAGACTTATAGGACCTATTTTATGTAAAATGAGGTTCTAAATCCTCTGGTGAAAACCGCGATGTAACATCTTTAACCGTTTAGGAGATCGAGTAAAATGGAGAATAATGGATATTGGAAAATGTGATATATAAACATTTTATTCGTTTGTACCTTTATCAACTCTTGATTGTAGACTTATAGGACTTATTTTATGTAAAATGAGGTGCTAAATCCACTGGTAAAAACCGCGATGTATTATCTTTAACCGTTTAGGAGATCGAGTAAAATGGAGAATAATAGATATTTGATAATGTGATATATATACATTTTATTCGTTTGTACCTTTATCAACTCTTGAAAGTAGACTTATAGGTCTTATTTAATGTAAAATGAGGTGCTAAATCCAACTGGTGAAATCCGCGGTTTCCAATCATTAATCGTTTAGGAGATCGAGTAAAATGGAGAATAATAGATATTTGAAAATGTGATATACAAAAATTTTATTCGTTTGTACCTTTATGAACTCTTGAGAGTAGACTTATAGGACCTATTTTATGTAAAATAAGGTGCTAAATCCACTGGTGAAAACCGCGATGTCCTATCTTGAACCGTTTAGGAGATCGAGTAAAATGGAGAAAAGTAGATATTTGAAAATGTGATATATAAACATTTTATTTGTTTTTACCTTTGTCAACTCTTGAGAGTAGACTTATAGGACCTATTTTATGTAAAATGATGTGATAAATCCACTGGTGAAATCCGCGATGTCCTATCTTTAACCGTTTAGGAGATCGAGTATAATGGAGAATAATAGATATTTGATAATATGATATATAAACATTTTATTCGTTTGTTCCTTTATCAACTCTTGAGAGTAGACTTATAGGACCTATTTTATGTAAAATGATGTGATAAATCCACTGGTGAAAACCGAGATGTCCTATCTTTAACCGTTTAGGAGATCGAGTAAAATGGAGAATAATGGATATTTGAAAATGTGATATATAAACATTTTATTCGTTTGTACCTTTATCAACTCTTGAGAGTAGACTTATAGGACTTATTTTATGTAAAATGATGTGCTAAATCCACTGGTGAAAACCGCGATGTCCAATCTTGAACCGTTTAGGAGATCGAGTAAAATGGAGAAAAATAGATATTTGAAAATGTGATATATAAACATTTTATTCGTTTTTACCTTTATCAACCCTTGAGAGTAGACTTATAGGACATATTTTATGTAAAATGAGGTGCTAAATCCACTGGTGAAAACCGCGATGTAATATCTTTAACCGTTTAGGAGATCGAGTAAAATGGAGAATAATGTATATTTGAAAATGTGATATATAAACATTTTATTCGTTTGTACCTTTATCAACTCTTGAGAGTAGACTTATGGGACTTATTTTATGTAAAATGATGTGCTAAATCCACTGGTGAAAACCGCGATGTCCTATCTTTAACCGTTTAGGAGATCGAGTAAAATGAAGAATAATGGATATTTGAAAATGTGATATATAAACATTTTATTCGTTTTTACCTTTATCAACCCTTGAGAGTACACTTATAGGACATATTTTTTGCAAAATGAGGTGCTAAATCCACTGGTGAAAACCGCGATGTCCTATCTTTAACCGTTTAGGAGATCGAGTAAAATGGAGAATAATAGATATTTGAAAATGTGATATATAAACATTTTATTCTTTTGTACCTTGATCAACTCTTGAGGGTAGACTTATAGGACTTATTTTATGTAAAATGAAGTGCTAAATCCACTGGTAAAAACCGCGATGTCCTATCTATAACCGTTTAGGAGATCAAGTAAAATTGAGAATAATAGATATTTGTAAATGTGATATATAAAAATTTTATTCGTTTGTACCTTAATCAACTCTTGAGAGAAGACTTATAGGACTTATTTTATGTAAAATGAGGTGCTAAATCCACTGGTAAAAACCGCGATGTCCAATCTTTAACCGTTTAGGAGATCGAGTAAAATGGAGAATAATAGATATTTGATAGTGTGATATATATACATTTTATTCGTTTGTTCCTTTATCAACTTTTGAGAGTAGACTTATAGGTCTTATTTTATGTAAAATAAGGTGCTAAATCCACTGGTAAAATCCGCGAAGTCCAATCTTTAACCGTTTAGGAGATCGAGTAAAATGGAGAATAATAGATATTTGAAATTGTGATATATAAACATTTTATTCGTTTGTACCTTTATCAACTCTTGAGAGTAGACTTATAGGACTTATTTTATGTAAAATGAGGTGCTAAATCCACTAGTGAAAACCGCGATGTCCTATTTTTATCCGTTTAGGAGATCGAGTAAAATGGATGAAAATAGATATTTGAAAATGTGATATATAAACATTTTATTCGTTTGTACCTTTATCAACTCTTGAGAGTAGACTTATAGGAGTTATTTTATGTAAAATATAGTGCTAAATCCACTGGTGAAAACCGCGATGTCCTATCTTTAACCGTTTAGGAGATCAAGTAAAATGGAGAATAACAGATATTTGAAAATGTGATATATAAACATTTTATTCTTTTGTACATTTATCAACTCTTGAGAGTAGACTTATTGGACTTATTTTATGTAAAATGAGGTGCTAAATCCACTGGTGAAAACCGCGATGTCCTATCTTTAACCGTTTAGGAGATCGAGTAAAATGGAGAATATCAGATATTTGAAAATGTGATATAAAAACATTTTATTCATTTGTACCTTTATCAACTCTTGAGAGTAGACTTATAGGTCTTATTTTATGCAAAATGAGGTACTAAATCCACTGGTGAAAACCGCGATGTCCTATCTTTAACCGTTTAGGAGATCGAGTAAAATGGAGAAAAATAGATATTTGAAAATGTGATATATAAACATTTTATTCGTTTGTACCTTTATCAACTCTTGAGAGTAGTCTTATAGGACTTATTTTATGTAAAATGAGGTGCTAAATCCTCTGGTGAAATCCGCGATGTCCTATCTTTAACCGTTTAGGAGATCGAGTAAAATGGAGAATAATAGATATTTGAAAATGTGATATATAAACATTTTATTCGTTTGTACCTTTATCAACTCTTGAGAGTAGACTTATAAGACTTATTTTAAGTAAAGTGAGGTGCTAAATCCACTGGTGAAAACCGCGATGTCCTATCTTTAACCGTTTAGGAGATCGAGTAAAATGGAGAATAATAGATATTTGAAAATGTGATATATAAACATTTTATTCGTTTGTACCTTTATCAACTCTTGAGAGTAGACTTATAGGAGTTATTTTATGTAAAATATAGTGCTAAATTCACTGGTGAAAACCGCGATGTCCTATCTTTAACCGTTTAGGAGATCGAGTAAAATGGAGAATAATAGATATTTGAAAATGTGATATATAAACATTTTATTTGTTTGTACCATTATCAACTCTTAAGAGTAGACATATAGGACTTATTTTATGTAAAATGAGGTGCTAAATTCACTGGTGAAAACCGCGATGTCCTATCTTGAACCGTTTAGGAGATCGAGTAAAATGGAGAAAAATAGAAATTTGAAAATGTGATATATAAACATTTTATTCGTTTTTACCTTTATCAACTCTTGAGATAAGACTTATAGGACCTATTTTATGTGAAATGAAGTGCTAAATCCACTGGTGAAAACCTCGATGTCCTATCTTTAACCGTTTAGGAGATCGAGTAAAATGGAGAATAATAGATATTTGAAAATGTGATATATAAACATTTTATTCGTTTTTACCTTTATCAACTCTTAAGAATAGACTTATAGGACTTATTTTATGTAAAATGGGGTGCTTAATCCACTGATGAAAACCGCGATGTCCTATCTTTAACCGTTTAGGAGATGGAGTAAAATGGAAAATAATAGATATTTGAAAATGTGATATATAAACATTTTATTCGTTTGTACCTTTATCAACTCTTAAGAGTAGACTTATTGGACTTATTTTATGTAAAATGAGGTGCTAAATCCACTGGTGAAAACCGCGATGTCCTATTTTTAACCGTTTAGGAGATCGAGTAAAATGGATGATAATAGATATTTGAAAATGTGATATATAAACATTTTATTCGTTTGTACCTTTATCAACTCTTGAGAGTAGACTTATAGGAGTTATTTTATGTAAAATATAGTGCTTAATCCACTGGTGAAAACCGCGATGTCCTATCTTTAACCGTTTAGGAGATCAAGTAAAATGGAGAATAATAGATATTTGAAAATGTGATATATAAACATTTTATTCGTTTGTACCTTTATCAACTTTTGAGAGTAGACTTATAGGACATATTATATGTAAAATGAGGTGTTAAATCCACTGGTAAAAACCGCAATGTCCTATCTTTAACCGTTTAGGAGATCGAGTAAAATGGAGAATAATAGATATTTGAAAATGTGATATATAAACATTTTATTCATTTGTACCTTTATCAACTCTTGAGAGTAGACTTATAGGTCTTATTTTATGTAAAATGGGGTGCTAAATCCACTCGTGAAAACCGCGATGTCCTACTTTTAACCGTTGAGGAGATCGAGTAAAATAGAAAATAATAGATATTTGAAAATGTGATATATAAACATTTTATTCGTTTGTACCTTTATCAACTCTTAAGAGTAGACTTATAGGACTTATTTTATGTAAAATGGGGTGCTAAATCCACTCGTGAAAACCGCGATGTCCTACTTTTAACCGTTGAGGAGATCGAGTAAAATAGAAAATAATAGATATTTGAAAATGTGATATATAAACATTTTATTCGTTTGTACCTTTATCAACTCTTGAGAGTAGACTTATAGGACTTATTTTATGTAAAATAAGGTGCCAAATCCACTGGTGAAAACCGCGATGTCCTATTTTTAACCGTTTAGGAGATCGAGTAAAATGGAGAATAATAGATATTTGAATATGTGATATATAAATATTTTATTCGTTTGTACCTTTATCAACTCTTAAGAGTAGACTTATTGGACTTATTTTATGTAAAATGAGGTGCTAAATCCACTGGTGAAAACCGCGATGTCCTATCTTGAACCGTTTAGGAGATCGAGAAAATGGAGAATAATAGATATTTGAAAATGTGATATATTAACATTTTGTTCGTTTGTACCTTGATCAACTCTTGAGAGTAGACTTATAGGACTTATTTTATGTAAAATGAGGTGCTAAATCCACTGGTGAAAACCCCGATGTCCTATCTTGAACCGTTTAGGAGATCGAGTAAAATGGATATTAATAGATATTTGAAAATGTGATATATAAACATTTTATTCGTTTGTACCTTTATCAACTTTTGAGAGTAGACTAATAGGACTTATTATATGTAAAATGAGGTGCTTAATCAACTGGTGAAAACCGCATTGTCCTATCTTTAACCGTTTAGGATATCGAGTAAAATTGATATTAATAGATATTTGAAAATGTGATATATAAACATTTTATTCGTTTGTACCTTTATCAACTCTTGAAAGTAGACTTATAGGACTTATTTTATGTAAAATGAGGTGCTAAATCCACTCGTGAAAACCGCGATGTCCTATCTTGAACCGTTTAGGAGATCGAGTAAAGTGGAGAAAAATAGATATTTGAAAATGTGATATATAAAAATTTTATTCGTTTGTACCTTTATCAACTTTTGAGAGTAGACTTATAGGACTTATTTTATGTAAAATGAGGTAATAAATCCTTTGGAGAAAACCGCGATGTCCTATCTTTAACCGTTTAGGAGATCGAGTAAAATGGATATTAATAGATATTTGAAAATGTGATATATAAACATTTTATTCGTTTGTACCTTTATCAACTTTTGAGAGTAGACTTATAGGACTTATTATATGTAAAATGAGGTGCTAAATCCACTGGTCAAAACCGCGATGTCCTATCTTTAACCGTTTAGGAGATCGAGTAAAATGGAGAATAATAGATATTTGATAATGTGATATATAAACATTTTATTCGTTTGTACCTTTATCAACTCTTGAGAGTAGACTTATAAGACTTAATTTATGTAAAATGAGGTGCTAAATCCACTGGTGAAAACCGCGATGTCCTATCTTTAACCGTTTAGGAGATTGAGTAAAATGGAGAATAATAGATATTTAAAAATGTGATATATAAATATTTTAATCAGTTGTCAAAGAATGACGGCTGTCAAAAATGTCAGCTGTCAAAAAATGACAGATGTCAAGAATGACAGATGTCAAGAATGACAGATGTCAAAAAATGACAAATGTCAAAAATGACAGATGTCAAAATTGACAGATGTCAAAAAATGACAGATGTCAAAAATGACAAATGTCAAGAATGACAGATGTCATGAGTGACAGATGTCAAGAATGACAGATGTCAAGAGTGACAGATGTCAAGAATAACAGATGTCAAAAAATGACAAATGTCAAGATTGACAACTGTCAAAAAATGACAGATGTCAAAAATGACAGCTGTCAAAAAATCATAGATGTCAAGAATGACAGATGTCTAAAAGTGACAGTTGTTATATAACTAATTTTATATAAAATGGTATGCTAAATTGACTGACAACCGCGATGTCCTATCTTTAACCTTTTAGGAGATCGAGTAAAATGGAGAAGAGATATTTGAAAATGTGATATATAAACACTTTATTCGTTTGTACCTTTATCAACTCTTGAGAGTAGACTTATAGGACTTATTTTCTGTAAAATGAGGTGCTAAATCGACTGGTGAAAACCGCGATGTCCTATCTTTAACCGTTTAGGAGATCGAGTAAAATGGAGAATAATAGATATTTTATAATGTGATATATAAACATTTTATTCGTTTGTACCTTTATCAACTCTTGAGAGTAGACTTATAAGACTTATTTTAAGTAAAGTGAGGTGCTAATTCCACTGATGAAAACCGCGATGTCCTATCTTTAACCGTATAGGAGATCGAGTAAAATGGAGAATAATAGATATTTGAAATTGTGATATATAAACATTTTATTCGTTTGTACCTTTATCAACTCTTGAGAGTAGACTTATAGGACTTATTTTATGTAAAATGAGGTGCTAAATCCACTGGTGAAAACCGCGATGTCCTATTTTTAACCGTTTAGGAGATCGAGTAAAATGGATGATAATAGATATTTGAAAATATGATATATAAACATTTTATTCGTTTGTACCTTTATCAACTCTTGAGAGTAGACTTATAGGACTTATTTTATGTAAAATGAGGTGCTAAATCCACTGGTGAAAACCGCGACGTCCTATCTTGAACCGTTTAGGAGATCGAGTAAAATGGATATTAATAGATATTTGAAAATGTGATATATAAACATTTTATTCGTTTGTACCTTTATCAACTCTTGAGAGTAGACTTATAGGACTTATTTTATGTAAAATGAGGTGCTAAATCCACCGGTGAAATCCGCGATGTCCTATTTTTAACCGTTTAGGAGATCGAGTAAAATGGAGAATAATAGATATTTGAAATTGTGATATATAAACATTTTATTCGTTTGTACCTTTATCAACTCTTGAGAGTAGACTTATAGGACTTATTTTAAGTAAAGTGAGGTGCTAAATCCACTGGTGAAAACCGCGATGTCCTATCTTTAACCGTTTAGGAGATCGAGTAAAATGGAGAATAATAGATATTTGATAATGTGATATATAAACATTTTATTCGTTTGTACCTTTATTAACTCTTGAGAGTAGACTTATAAGACTTAATTTATGTAAAATGAGGTGCTAAATCCACTGGTGAAAACCGCGATGTCCTATCTTTAATCGTTTAGGAGATCGAGTAAAATAGAAAATAATAGATATTTGAAAATGTGATATATAAGCATTTTATTCGTTTGTACCTTTATCAACTCTTGAGAGTAGACTTATAGGACTTATTTTATGTAAAATAAGGTGCTAAATCCACTGGTGAAAACCGCGATGTCCTATCTTTAACCGTTTAGGAGAATGAGTAAAATGGAGAATAATAGATATTTAAAAATGTGATATATAAATATTTTAATCAGTTGTCAAAGAATGACGGCTGTCAAAAATGTCAGCTGTCAAAAAATGACAGATGTCAAGAACGACAGATGTCAAAAAATGACAAATGTCAAGAATGACAAATGTCAAAAATGACATATATCAAAAATGACAGATGTCAAAATTGACAGATGTCAAAAAATGACAGATGTCAAAAATGACAAATGTCAAGAATGACAGATGTCATGAGTAACAGATGTCGAGAGTGACAGATGTCAAAAAGTGACAAATGTCAAGATTGACAACTGTCAAAAAATGACGGATGTCAAAAATGACAGCTGTCAAAAAATCATAGATGTCAAGAATGACAGATGTCTAAAAGTGACAGTTGTTATATAACTAATTTTATATAAAATGGTATGCTAAATTGACTGACAACCGCGATGTCCTATCTTTAACATTTTAGGAGATCGAGTAAAATGGAGAAGAGATATTTGAAAATGTGATATATAAACACTTTATTCGTTTGTACCTTTATCAACTCTTGAGAGTAGACTTATAGGACTTATTTTCTGTAAAATGAGGTGCTAAATCGACTGGTGAAAACCGCGATGTCCTATCTTTAACCGTTTAGGAGATCGAGTAAAATGGAGAATAATAGATATTTTATAATGTGATATATAAACATTTTATTCGTTTGTACCTTTATCAACTCTTAAAAGTAGACTTATAAGACTTATTTTAAGTAAAGTGAGGTGCTAAATCCACTGATGAAAACCGCGATGTCCTATCTTTAACCGTATAGGAGATCGAGTAAAATGGAGAATAATAGATATTTGAAATTGAGATATATAAACATTTTATTCGTTTGTACCTTTATCAACTCTTGAGAGTAGACTTATAGGAGTTATTTTATGTAAAATATAGTGCTAAATCCACTGGTGAAAACCGCGATGTCCTATCTTTAACCGTTTAGGAGATCAAGTAAAATGGAGAATAACAGATATTTGAAAATGTGATATATAAACATTTTATTCTTTTGTACCTTTATCAACTCTTGAGAGTAGACTTATAGGACTTATTTTATGTAAAATGAGGTGCTAAATCCACTGGTGAAAACCGCGATGTCCTATCTTGAACCGTTTAGGAGATCGAGTAAAATAGAAAATAATAGATATTTGAAAATGTGATATATAAACATTTTATCCGTTTGTACCTTTATCAACTCTTGAGAGTAGACTTATAGGACTTATTTTATGTAAAATGAGGTGCTAAATCCACTGGTGAAATCCGCGATGTCCTATTTTTAACCGTTTAGGAGATCGAGTAAAATGGAGAATAATAGATATTTGAAATTGTGATATATAAACATTTTATTCGTTTGTACCTTTATCAACTCTTGAGAGTAGACTTATAGGACTTATTTTATGTAAAATGAGGTGCTAAATCCACTGGTGAAAACCGCGATGTCCTATTTTTAACCGTTTAGGAGATCGAGTAAAATGGATGAAAATAGATATTTGAAAATGTGATATATAAACATTTTATTCGTTTGTACCTTTATCAACTCTTGAGAGTAGACTTATAGGAGTTATTTTATGTAAAATATAGTGCTAAATCCACTGGTGAAAACCGCGATGTTCTATCTTTAACCGTTTAGGAGATCAAGTAAAATGGAGAATAACAGATATTTGAAAATGTGATATATAAACATTTTATTCTTTTGTACCTTTATCAACTCTTGAGAGTAGACTTATTGGACTTATTTTATGTAAAATGAGGTGCTAAATCCACTGGTGAAAACCGCGATGTCCTATCTTTAACCGTTTAGGAGATCGAGTAAAATGGAGAATATCAGATATTTGAAAATGTGATATAAAAACATTTTATTCATTTGTACCTTTATCAACTCTTGAGAGTAGACTTATAGGTCTTATTTTATGCAAAATGAGGTACTAAATCCACTGGTGAAAACCGCGATGTCCTATCTTTAACCGTTTAGGAGATCGAGTAAAATGGAGAAAAATAGATATTTGAAAATGTGATATATAAACATTTTATTCGTTTGTACCTTTATCAACTCTTGAGAGTAGTCTTATAGGACTTATTTTATGTAAAATGAGGTGCTAAATCCTCTGGTGAAATCCGCGATGTCCTATCTTTAACCGTTTAGGAGATCGAGTAAAATGGAGAATAATAGATATTTGAAAATGTGATATATAAACATTTTATTCGTTTGTACCTTTATCAACTCTTGAGAGTAGACTTATAAGACTTATTTTAAGTAAAGTGAGGTGCTAAATCCACTGGTGAAAACCGCGATGTCCTATCTTTAACCGTTTAGGAGATCGAGTAAAATGGAGAATAATAGATATTTGAAAATGTGATATATAAACATTTTATTCGTTTGTACCTTTATCAACTCTTGAGAGTAGACTTATAGGAGTTATTTTATGTAAAATATAGTGCTAAATTCACTGGTGAAAACCGCGATGTCCTATCTTTAACCGTTTAGGAGATCGAGTAAAATGGAGAATAATAGATATTTGAAAATGTGATATATAAACATTTTATTTGTTTGTACCATTATCAACTCTTAAGAGTAGACATATAGGACTTATTTTATGTAAAATGAGGTGCTAAATTCACTGGTGAAAACCGCGATGTCCTATCTTGAACCGTTTAGGAGATCGAGTAAAATGGAGAAAAATAGAAATTTGAAAATGTGATATATAAACATTTTATTCGTTTTTACCTTTATCAACTCTTGAGATAAGACTTATAGGACCTATTTTATGTGAAATGAAGTGCTAAATCCACTGGTGAAAACCTCGATGTCCTATCTTTAACCGTTTAGGAGATCGAGTAAAATGGAGAATAATAGATATTTGAAAATGTGATATATAAACATTTTATTCGTTTGTACCTTTATCAACATTGGAGATTAGACTTATAGGACGTATTTTATGTAAAATGAGGTGCTAAATCCACTGGTGAAAACCACGATGTCCTATCTTTAACCGTTTAGGAGATCGAGTAAAATGGAGAATAATAGATATTTGAAAATGTGATATATAAACATTTTATTCGTTTTTACCTTTATCAACTCTTAAGAATAGACTTATAGGACTTATTTTATGTAAAATGGGGTGCTTAATCCACTGATGAAAACCGCGATGTCCTATCTTTAACCGTTTAGGAGATGGAGTAAAATGGAAAATAATAGATATTTGAAAATGTGATATATAAACATTTTATTCGTTTGTACCTTTATCAACTCTTAAGAGTAGACTTATAGGACTTATTTTATGTAAAATGAGGTGCTAAATCCACTGGTGAAAACCGCGATGTCCTATTTTTAACCGTTTAGGAGATCGAGTAAAATGGATGATAATAGATATTTGAAAATGTGATATATAAACATTTTATTCGTTTGTACCTTTATCAACTCTTGAGAGTAGACTTATAGGAGTTATTTTATGTAAGATATAGTGCTTAATCCACTGGTGAAAACCGCGATGTCCTATCTTTAACCGTTTAGGAGATCAAGTAAAATGGAGAATAATAGATATTTGATAATGTGATATATAAACATTTTATTCGTTTGTACCTTTATCAACTCTTGAGAGTAGACTTATAAGACTTAATTTATGTAAAATGAGGTGCTAAATCCACTGGTCAAAACCGCGATGTCCTATCTTTAACCGTTTAGGAGATCGAGTAAAATGGAGAATAATAGATATTTGATAATGTGATATATAAACATTTTATTCGTTTGTACCTTTATCAACTTTTGAGAGTAGACTTATAGGACTTATTATATGTAAAATGAGGTGCTAAATCCACTGGTCAAAACCGCGATGCCCTATCTTTAACCGTTTAGGAGATCGAGTAAAATGGAGAATAATAGATATTTGATAATGTGATATATAAACATTTTATTCGTTTGTACCTTTATCAACTCTTGAGAGTAGACTTATAAGACTTAATTTATGTAAAATGAGGTGCTAAATCCACTGGTGAAAACCGCGATGTCCTATCTTTAACCGTTTAGGAGATTGAGTAAAATGGAGAATAATAGATATTTAAAAATGTGATATATAAATATTTTAATCAGTTGTCAAAGAATGACGGCTGTCAAAAATGTCAGCTGTCAAAAAATGACAGATGTCAAAATTGACAGATGTCAAAAAATGACAGATGTCAAAAATGACAAATGTCAAGAATGACAGATGTCATGAGTGACAGATGTCAAGAATGACAGATGTCAAGAGTGACAGATGTCAAGAATAACAGATGTCAAAAAATGACAAATGTCAAGATTGACAACTGTCAAAAAATGACAGATGTCAAAAATGACAGCTGTCAAAAAATCATAGATGTCAAGAATGACAGATGTCTAAAAGTGACAGTTGTTATATAACTAATTTTATATAAAATGGTATGCTAAATTGACTGACAACCGCGATGTCCTATCTTTAACCTTTTAGGAGATCGAGTAAAATGGAGAAGAGATATTTGAAAATGTGATATATAAACACTTTATTCGTTTGTACCTTTATCAACTCTTGAGAGTAGACTTATAGGACTTATTTTCTGTAAAATGAGGTGCTAAATCGACTGGTGAAAACCGCGATGTCCTATCTTTAACCGTTTAGGAGATCGAGTAAAATGGAGAATAATAGATATTTTATAATGTGATATATTAACATTTTATTCGTTTGTTCCTTTATCAACTCTTGAGAGTAGACTTATAAGACTTATTTTAAGTAAAGTGAGGTGCTAAATCCACTGATGAAAACCGCGATGTCCTATCTTTAACCGTATAGGAGATCGAGTAAAATGGAGAATAATAGATATTTGAAATTGTGATATATAAACATTTTATTCGTTTGTACCTTTATCAACTCTTGAGAGTAGACTTATAGGACTTATTTTCTGTAAAATGAGGTGCTAAATCGACTGGTGAAAACCGCGATGTCCTATCTTTAACCGTTTAGGAGATCGAGTAAAATGGAGAATAATAGATATTTTATAATGTGATATATTAACATTTTATTCGTTTGTTCCTTTATCAACTCTTGAGAGTAGACTTATAAGACTTATTTTAAGTAAAGTGAGGTGCTAAATCCACTGATGAAAACCGCGATGTCCTATCTTTAACCGTATAGGAGATCGAGTAAAATGGAGAATAATAGATATTTGAAATTGTGATATATAAACATTTTATTCGTTTGTACCTTTATCAACTCTTGAGAGTAGACTTATAGGACTTATTTTATGTAAAATGAGGTGCTAAATCCACTGGTGAAAACCGCGATGTCCTATTTTTAACCGTTTAGGAGATCGAGTAAAATGGATGATAATAGATATTTGAAAATATGATATATAAACATTTTATTCGTTTGTACCTTTATCAACTCTTGAGAATAGACTTATAGGACTTATTTTATGTAAAATGAGGTGCTAAATCCACTGGTGAAAACCGCGACGTCCTATCTTGAACCGTTTAGGAGATCGAGTAAAATAGAAAATAATAGATATTTGAAAATGTTTTATATAAACATTTTATTCGTTTGTACCTTTATCAACTCTTGAGAGTAGACTTATAGGACATATTTTATGTAAAATGAGGTGCTAAATCCACTGGTGAAATCCGCGATGTCCTATTTTTAACCGTTTAGGAGATCGAGTAAAATGGAGAATAATAGATATTTGAAATTGTGATATATAAACATTTTATTCGTTTGTACCTTTATCAACTCTTGAGAGTAGACTTATAGGACTTATTTTATGTAAAATGAGGTGCTAAATCCACTGGTGAAAATTGCGATGTCCTATTTTTAACCGTTTAGGAGATCGAGTAAAATGGATGATAATAGATATTTGAAAATGTGATATATAAACATTTTATTCGTTTGTACCTTTATCAACTCTTGAGAGTAGACTTATAGGAGTTATTTTATGTAAAATATAGTGCTAAATCCACTGGTGAAAACCGCGATGTCCTATCTTCAACCGTTTAGGAGATCAAGTAAAATGGAGAATAACAGATATTTGAAAATGTGATATATAAACATTTTATTCGTTTGTACCTTTATCAACTTTTGAGAGTAGACTTATAGGACTTATTATATGTAAAATGAGGTGCTAAATCCACTGGTAAAAACCGCAATGTCCTATCTTTAACCGTTTAGGAGATCGAGTAAAATGGAGAATAATAGATATTTGAAAATGTGATATATAAACATTTTATTCATTTGTACCTTTATCAACTCTTGAGAGTAGACTTATAGGTCTTATTTTATGTAAAATGGGGTGCTAAATCCACTCGTGAAAACCGCGATGTCCTACTTTTAACCGTTGAGGAGATCGAGTAAAATAGAAAATAATAGATATTTGAAAATGTGATATATAAACATTTTATTCGTTTGTACCTTTATCAACTCTTGAGAGTAGACTTATAGGACTTATTTTATGTAAAATGGGGTGCTAAATCCACTCGTGAAAACCGCGATGTCCTACTTTTAACCGTTGAGGAGATCGAGTAAAATAGAAAATAATAGATATTTGAAAATGTGATATATAAACATTTTATTCGTTTGTACCTTTATCAACTCTTGAGAGTAGACTTATAGGACTTATTTTATGTAAAATAAGGTGCCAAATCCACTGGTGAAAACCGCGATGTCCTATTTTTAACCGTTTAGGAGATCGAGTAAAATGGAGAATAATAGATATTTGAATATGTGATATATAAATATTTTATTCGTTTGTACCTTTATCAACTCTTAAGAGTAGACTTATTGGACTTATTTTATGTAAAATGAGGTGCTAAATCCACTGGTGAAAACCGCGATGTCCTATCTTGAACCGTTTAGGAGATCGAGAAAATGGAGGATAATAGATATTTGAAAATGTGATATATAAACATTTTGTTCGTTTGTACCTTGATCAACTCTTGAGAGTAGACTTATAAGACTTATTTTATGTAAAATGAGGTGCTAAATCCACTGGTGAAAACCCCGATGTCCTATCTTGAACCGTTTAGGATATCGAGTAAAATGGATATTAATAGATATTTGAAAATGTGATACATAAACATTTTATTCGTTTGTACCTTTATCAACTCTTGAGAGTAGACTTATAGGACTTATTTTATGTAAAATGAGGTGCTAAATCCACTGGTGAAATCCGCGATGTCCTATCTTTAACCGTTTAGGAGATCGAGTAAAATGGATAATAATAGATATTTGAAAATGTGATATATAAACATTTTATTCGTTTGTACCTTTATCAACTCTAAAGAGTAGACTTATAGGACTTATTTTATGTAAAATGAGGTGCTAAATCCACTGGTGAAAACCGCGATGTCCTATTTTTAACCGTTTAGGAGATCGAGTAAAATGGAGAATAATAGATATTTGAATATGCGATATATAAACATTTTATTCGTTTGTACCATTATCAACTCTTGAGAGTAGACTTATAGGACTTATTTTATGTAAAATGAGGTGCTAAATCCACTGGTGAAAACCGCGATGTCCTATCTTTAACCGTTTAGGAGATCAAGTAAAATGGAAAATAATAGATATTTGAAAATGTGATATATAAACATTTTATTCGTTTGTACCTTTATCAACTTTTGAGAGTAGACTTATAGGACTTATTATATGTTAAATGAGGTGCTAAATCCACAGGTAAAAACCGCGATGTCCTATCTTTAACCGTTTAGGAGATCGAGTAAAATGGAGAATAATAGATATTTGAAAATGTGATATATAAACATTTTATTCATTTGTACCTTTATCAACTCTTGAGAGTAGACTTATAGGTCTTATTTTATGTAAAATGAGGTACTAAATCCTCTGGTGAAAACCGCGATGTCCTATCTTGAACCGTTTAGGAGATCGAGTAAAATGGAGAATAATAGATATTTGAAAATGTGATATATAAACAATTTGTTCGTTTGTACCTTGATCAACTCTTGAGAGTAGACTTATAGGACTTATTTTATGTAAAATGAGGTGCTAAATCCACTGGTGAAAACCCCGATGTCCTATCTTGAACCGTTTAGGAGATCGAGTAAAATGTTGAATAATAGATATTTGAAAATGTGATATATAAACATTTTGTTCGTTTGTACCATTATCAACTCTTAAGAGTAGACTTATAGGACTTATTTTATGTAAAATGAGGTGCTAAATTCACTGGTGAAAACCGCGATGTACTATCTTTAACCGTTTAGGAGATCGAGTAAAATGGAGAAAAATAGAAATTTGAAAATGTGATATATAAACATTTTATTCGTTTTTACCTTTATCAACTCTTGAGATAAGACTTATAGGACCTATTTTATGTGAAATGAAGTGCTAAATCCACTGGTGAAAACCTCGATGTCCTATCTTTAACCGTTTAGGAGATCGAGTAAAATGGAGAATAATAGATATTTGAAAATGTGATATATAAACATTTTATTCGTTTGTACCTTTATCAACATTGTAGATTAGACTTATAGGACCTATTTTATGTAAAATGAGGTGCTAAATCCACTGGTGAAAACCACGATGTCCTATCTTTAACCGTTTAGGAGATCGAGTAAAATGGAGAATAATTGATATTTGAAAATGTGATATATAAACATTTTATTCGTTTGTACCTTTATCAACATTGTAGATTAGACTTATAGGACCTATTTTATGTAAAATCAGGTGCTAAATTCACTGGTGAAAACCGCGATGTCCTATCTTTAACCGTTTAGGATATCGAGTAAAATGGATATTAATAGATATTTGAAAATGTGATACATAAACATTTTATTCGTTTGTACCTATATCAACTCTTGAGAGTAGACTTATAGGACCTATTTTATGTAAAATCAGGTGCTAAATCAACTGGTGAAAACCGCAATGTCCTATCTTTAACCGTTTAGGATATCGAGTAAAATGGATATTAATAGATATTTCAAAATGTGATACATAAACATTTTATTCGTTTGTACCTTTATCAACTCTTGAGAGTAGACTTATAGGAGTTATTTTATGTAAAATGAGGTGCTAAATCCACTGGTGAAAACCGCGATGTCCTATCTTTAACCGTTTAGGAGATCGAGTAAAGTGGAGAATAATAGATATTTGAAAATGTGATATATAAAAATTTTATTCGTTTGTACCTTTATCAACTCTTAAGAGTAGACTTATAGGACTTATTTTATGTAAAATGAGGTGCTAATTCCACTGGTGAAAACCGCGATGTCCTATCTTTAACCGTTTAGGAGATCGAGTAAAATGGAGAATAATAGATATTTGAAATTGTGATATATAAACATTTTATTCGTTTTTACCTTTATCAACTCTTGAGAGTAGACTTATAGGACTTATTTTATGTAAAATGAGGTGCTAAATCCACTGGTGATAACCGCGATGTCCTATCTTTAACCGTTTAGGAGATCGAGTAAAATGGAGAATAATAGATATTTGAAAATGTGATATATAAACATTTTATTCGTTTGTACCTTTATCAACTCTTGATAGTAGACTTATAGGACTTATTTTATGTAAAATGAGGTGCTAAATCCACTGGTAAAAACCGAGATGTCCTATCTTTAACCGTTTAGGAGATCAAATAAAATGGAGAATAATAGATATTTGAAAATGTGATATATAAACATTTTATTCAGTTGTCAAAGAATGACGGCTGTCAAAAATGTCAGCTGTCAAAAAATGACAGACGTCAAGAATGACAGATGTCAAAAAATGACAAATGTCAAGAATGACAAATGTCAAAAATGACACATGTCAAGAGTGACAGATGTCAAGAGTGACAGATGTCAAGAATAACAGATGTCAAAAAATGACAAATGTCAAGATTGACAACTGTCAAAAAATGACAGATGTCAAAAATGACAGTTGTTATATAACAAATTTTATATAAAATGGTATGCTAAATTGACTGATAACCGCGATGTCCTATCTTTAACCTTTTAGGAGATCGAGTAAAATGGAGAAGAGATATTTGAAAATGTGATATATAAACATTTTATTCGTTTGTACCATGATCAACTCTTGGGGGTAGACTTATAGGACTTATTTTATGTAAAATAAGGTGCTAAATCCACTGGTAAAAACCGCGATGTCCTATCTTTAACCGTTTAAGAGATCGAGTAAAATTGATAATAACAGATATTTGAAAATGTGATATATAAACATTTTATTCGTTTGTACCTTTATCAACTCTTGAGAGTAGACTAATAGGACTTATTTTATGTAAGATGAGGTGCTAAATCCACTGGTGAAAACCACGATGTCCTATCTTTAACCGTTTAGGAGAACGAGTAAAATGGAGAATAATTGATATTTGAAAATGTGATATATAAACATTTTATTCGTTTGTACCTTTATCAACTCTTAAGAGTAGACTTATAGGACTTATTTTATGTAAAATGAGGTGCTAAATTCACTGGTGAAAACCGCGATGTCCTATCTTGAACCGTTTAGGAGATCGAGTAAAATGGAGAAAAATAGATATTTGAAAATGTGATATATAAACATTTTATTCGTTTGTACCTTCATCAACATTTGAAAGTTGACTTATAGGAACTATTTTATGTAAGATGAGGTGCTAAATCCACTGGTGAAAACCACGATGTCCTATCTTTAATCGTTTAGGAGATCGAGTAAAATGGAGAATAATTGATATTTGAAAATGTGATATATAAACATTTTATTCGTTTGTACCTTTATCAACATTTGAAAGTTGACTTATAGGAACTATTTTATGTAAGATGAGGTGCTAAATCCACTGGTAAAAACCACGATGTCCTATCTTTAATCGTTTAGGAGATCGAGTAAAATGGAGAATAATAGATATTTGAAAATGTGATATATAAACAATTAATTCGTTTGTACCTTTATCAACTCTTGAGAGTAGACTTATAGGAGTTATTTTATGTAAAATGAGGTGCTAAATCCTCTTGTGGAAACCGCGATGTCCTATCTTTAACCGTTTAGGAGATCGAGTAAAATGGAGAATAATAGATATTTGAAAATGTGATATATAAACATTTTATTCGTTTTTACCTTTATCGACTCTTGAGAATAGACTTATAGGACTTATTTTATGTAAAATATAGTGCTAAATCCACTGGTGAAAACCACAATGTCCTATCTTTAACCGATTAGGAGATCGAGTAAAATGGAGAATAATAGATATTTGAAAATGTGATATATAAACATTTTATTCGTTTTTACCTTTATCAACTCTTGAGAATAGACTTATAGGACTTATTTTATGTAAAATGGGGTGCTTAATCCACTGATTAAAACCGCGATGTCCTATCTTTAACCGTTTAGGAGATGGAGTAAAATGGAGAATAATAGATATTTTAAAATGTGATATATAAACATTTTATTCGTTTGTACCTTTATCAACTCTTGAGAGTAGACTTATAGGAGTTATTTTATGTAAAATATAGTGCTAAATCCACTGATGAAAACCGCGATGTCCTATCTCTAACCGTTTAGGAGATCGAGTAAAATAGAAAATAATAGATATTTGAAAATGTGATATATAAACATTTTATTCGTTTGTACCTTTATCAACTCTTGAGAGTAGACTTATAGGAGTTATTTTATGCAAAATATAGTGCTAAATCCACTGGTAAAAACCGCGATGTCCTATCTTTAACCGTTTAGGAGATCGAGTAACATGGAGAATAATAGATATTTGGAAATGTGATATATAAACATTTTATTCGTTTGTACCTTTATCAACTCTTGAGAGTAGACTTATAGGAGTTATTTTATGTAAAATGAGGTGCTAAATCCTCTTGTGGAAACCGCGATGTCCTATCTCTAACCGTTTTGGAGATCGAGTAAAATGGAGAATAATAGATATTTGAAAATGTGATATATAAACATTTTATTCGTTTGTACCTTTATCAACTCTTGAGAGTAGACTTATAGGACTTATTTTATGTAAAATAAGGTGCCAAATCCACTGGTGAAAACCGCGATGTCCTATCTCTAACCGTTTTGGAGATCGAGTAAAATGGAGAATAATAGATATTTTAAAATGTGATATATAAACATTTTATTCGTTTGTACCTTTATCAACTCTTGAGAGTAGACTTATAGGAGTTATTTTATGTAAAATATAGTGCTAAATCCACTGATGAAAACCGCGATGTCCTATCTTTAACCGTTTAGGAGATCGAGTAAAATAGAAAATAATAGATATTTGAAAATGTGATATATAAACATTTTATTCGTTTGTACCTTTATCAACTCTTGAGAGTAGACTTATAGGAGTTATTTTATGTAAAATGAGGTGCTAAATCCTCTTGTGGAAACCGCGATGTCCTATCTCTAACCGTTTTGGAAATCGAGTAAAATGGAGAATAATAGATATTTGAAAATGTGATATATAAACATTTTATTCGTTTGTACCTTTATCAACTCTTGAGAGTAGACTTATAGGACTTATTTTATGTAAAATAAGGTGCCAAATCCACTGGTGAAAACCGCGATGTCCTATCTCTAACCGTTTTGGAGATCGAGTAAAATGGAGAATAATAGATATTTTAAAATGTGATATATAAACATTTTATTCGTTTGTACCTTTATCAACTCTTGAGAGTAGACTTATAGGAGTTATTTTATGTAAAATATAGTGCTAAATCCACTGATGAAAACCGCGATGTCCTATCTTTAACCGTTTAGGAGATCGAGTAAAATAGAAAATAATAGATATTTGAAAATGTGATATATAAACATTTTATTCGTTTGTACCTTTATCAACTCTTGAGAGTAGACTTATAGGAGTTATTTTATGCAAAATATAGTGCTAAATCCACTGGTAAAAACCGCGATGTCCTATCTTTAACCGTTTAGGAGATCGAGTAACATGGAGAATAATAGATATTTGGAAATGTGATATATAAACATTTTATTCGTTTGTACCTTTATCAACTCTTGAGAGTAGACTTATAGGAGTTATTTTATGTAAAATGAGGTGCTAAATCCTCTTGTGGAAACCGCGATGTCCTATCTCTAACCGTTTTGGAGATCGAGTAAAATGGAGAATAATAGATATTTGAAAATGTGATATATAAACATTTTATTCGTTTGTACCTTTATCAACTCTTGAGAGTAGACTTATAGGACTTATTTTATGTAAAATAAGGTGCCAAATCCACTGGTGAAAACCGCGATGTCCTATTTTTAACCGTTTAGGAGATCGAGTAAAATGGAGAATAATAGATATTTGAATATGTGATATATAAATATTTTATTCGTTTGTACCTTTATCAACTCTTGAGAGTAGACTTATAGGACTTATTTTATGTAAAATAAGGTGCCAAATCCACTGGTGAAAACCGCGATGTCCTACTTTTAACCGTTGAGGAGATCGAGTAAAATAGAAAATAATAGATATTTGAAAATGTGATATATAAACATTTTATTCGTTTGTACCTTTATCAACTCTTGAGAGTAGACTTATAGGACTTATTTTATGTAAAATAAGGTGCCAAATCCACTGGTGAAAACCGCGATGTCCTATTTTTAACCGTTTAGGAGATCGAGTAAAATGGAGAATAATAGATATTTGAATATGTGATATATAAATATTTTATTCGTTTGTACCTTTATCAACTCTTAAGAGTAGACTTATTGGACTTATTTTATGTAAAATGAGGTGCTAAATCCACTGGTGAAAACCGCGATGTCCTATCTTGAACCGTTTAGGAGATCGAGAAAATGGAGGATAATAGATATTTGAAAATGTGATATATAAACATTTTGTTCGTTTGTACCTTGATCAACTCTTAAGAGTAGACTTATAAGACTTATTTTATGTAAAATGAGGTGCTAAATCCACTGGTGAAAACCCCGATGTCCTATCTTGAACCGTTTAGGATATCGAGTAAAATGGATATTAATAGATATTTGAAAATGTGATACATAAACATTTTATTCGTTTGTACCTTTATCAACTCTTAAGAGTAGACTTATTGGACTTATTTTATGTAAAATGAGGTGCTAAATCCACTGGTGAAAACCGCGATGTCCTATCTTGAACCGTTTAGGAGATCGAGTAAAATGGAGAAAAATAGATATTTGAAAATGTGATATATAAACATTTTATTCGTTTGTACCTTTATCAACATTTGAAAGTTGACTTATAGGAACTATTTTATGTAAGATGAGGTGCTAAATCCACTGGTGAAAACCACGATGTCCTATCTTTAATCGTTTAGGAGATCGAGTAAAATGGAGAATAATTGATATTTGAAAATGTGATATATAAACATTTTATTCGTTTGTACCTTTATCAACATTTGAAAGTTGACTTATAGGAACTATTTTATGTAAGATGAGGTGCTAAATCCACTGGTAAAAACCACGATGTCCTATCTTTAATCGTTTAGGAGATCGAGTAAAATGGAGAATAATAGATATTTGAAAATGTGATATATAAACAATTAATTCGTTTGTACCTTTATCAACTCTTGAGAGTAGACTTATAGGAGTTATTTTATGTAAAATGAGGTGCTAAATCCTCTTGTGGAAACCGCGATGTCCTATCTTTAACCGTTTAGGAGATCGAGTAAAATGGAGAATAATAGATATTTGAAAATGTGATATATAAACATTTTATTCGTTTGTACCTTTATCGACTCTTGAGAATAGACTTATAGGACTTATTTTATGTAAAATATAGTGCTAAATCCACTGGTGAAAACCACGATGTCCTATCTTTAACCGATTAGGAGATCGAGTAAAATGGAGAATAATAGATATTTGAAAATGTGATATATAAACATTTTATTCGTTTTTACCTTTATCAACTCTTGAGAATAGACTTATAGGACTTATTTTATGTAAAATGGGGTGCTTAATCCACTGATTAAAACCGCGATGTCCTATCTTTAACCGTTTAGGAGATGGAGTAAAATGGAGAATAATAGATATTTTAAAATGTGATATATAAACATTTTATTCGTTTGTACCTTTATCAACTCTTGAGAGTAGACTTATAGGAGTTATTTTATGTAAAATATAGTGCTAAATCCACTGATAAAAACCGCGATGTCCTATCTCTAACCGTTTAGGAGATCGAGTAAAATAGAAAATAATAGATATTTGAAAATGTGATATATAAACATTTTATTCGTTTGTACCTTTATCAACTCTTGAGAGTAGACTTATAGGAGTTATTTTATGCAAAATATAGTGCTAAATCCACTGGTAAAAACCGCGATGTCCTATCTTTAACCGTTTAGGAGATCGAGTAACATGGAGAATAATAGATATTTGGAAATGTGATATATAAACATTTTATTCGTTTGTACCTTTATCAACTCTTGAGAGTAGACTTATAGGAGTTATTTTATGTAAAATGAGGTGCTAAATCCTCTTGTGGAAACCGCGATGTCCTATCTCTAACCGTTTTGGAGATCGAGTAAAATGGAGAATAATAGATATTTGAAAATGTGATATATAAACATTTTATTCGTTTGTACCTTTATCAACTCTTGAGAGTAGACTTATAGGACTTATTTTATGTAAAATAAGGTGCCAAATCCACTGGTGAAAACCGCGATGTCCTATCTCTAACCGTTTTGGAGATCGAGTAAAATGGAGAATAATAGATATTTTAAAATGTGATATATAAACATTTTATTCGTTTGTACCTTTATCAACTCTTGAGAGTAGACTTATAGGAGTTATTTTATGTAAAATATAGTGCTAAATCCACTGATGAAAACCGCGATGTCCTATCTTTAACCGTTTAGGAGATCGAGTAAAATAGAAAATAATAGATATTTGAAAATGTGATATATAAACATTTTATTCGTTTGTACCTTTATCAACTCTTGAGAGTAGACTTATAGGAGTTATTTTATGTAAAATGAGGTGCTAAATCCTCTTGTGGAAACCGCGATGTCCTATCTCTAACCGTTTTGGAGATCGAGTAAAATGGAGA
The DNA here is from genome assembly GCA_963930825.1 of Silvanus unidentatus. Classification (NCBI taxonomy): domain Eukaryota; kingdom Metazoa; phylum Arthropoda; class Insecta; order Coleoptera; family Silvanidae; genus Silvanus; species Silvanus unidentatus. The sequence goes on from CAWVOD010000077.1 coordinate 24,370, forward strand.
ATAATAGATATTTGAAAATGTGATATATAAACATTTTATTCGTTTGTACCTTTATCAACTCTTGAGAGTAGACTTATAGGACTTATTTTATGTAAAATAAGGTGCCAAATCCACTGGTGAAAACCGCGATGTCCTATCTCTAACCGTTTTGGAGATCGAGTAAAATGGAGAATAATAGATATTTTAAAATGTGATATATAAACATTTTATTCGTTTGTACCTTTATCAACTCTTGAGAGTAGACTTATAGGAGTTATTTTATGTAAAATATAGTGCTAAATCCACTGATGAAAACCGCGATGTCCTATCTTTAACCGTTTAGGAGATCGAGTAAAATAGAAAATAATAGATATTTGAAAATGTGATATATAAACATTTTATTCGTTTGTACCTTTATCAACTCTTGAGAGTAGACTTATAGGAGTTATTTTATGCAAAATATAGTGCTAAATCCACTGGTAAAAACCGCGATGTCCTATCTTTAACCGTTTAGGAGATCGAGTAACATGGAGAATAATAGATATTTGGAAATGTGATATATAAACATTTTATTCGTTTGTACCTTTATCAACTCTTGAGAGTAGACTTATAGGAGTTATTTTATGTAAAATGAGGTGCTAAATCCTCTTGTGGAAACCGCGATGTCCTATCTCTAACCGTTTTGGAGATCGAGTAAAATGGAGAATAATAGATATTTGAAAATGTGATATATAAACATTTTATTCGTTTGTACCTTTATCAACTCTTGAGAGTAGACTTATAGGACTTATTTTATGTAAAATAAGGTGCCAAATCCACTGGTGAAAACCGCGATGTCCTATTTTTAACCGTTTAGGAGATCGAGTAAAATGGAGAATAATAGATATTTGAATATGTGATATATAAATATTTTATTCGTTTGTACCTTTATCAACTCTTGAGAGTAGACTTATAGGACTTATTTTATGTAAAATAAGGTGCCAAATCCACTGGTGAAAACCGCGATGTCCTACTTTTAACCGTTGAGGAGATCGAGTAAAATAGAAAATAATAGATATTTGAAAATGTGATATATAAACTTTTTATTCGTTTGTACCTTTATCAACTCTTGAGAGTAGACTTATAGGACTTATTTTATGTAAAATAAGGTGCCAAATCCACTGGTGAAAACCGCGATGTCCTATTTTTAACCGTTTAGGAGATCGAGTAAAATGGAGAATAATAGATATTTGAATATGTGATATATAAATATTTTATTCGTTTGTACCTTTATCAACTCTTAAAAGTAGACTTATTGGACTTATTTTATGTAAAATGAGGTGCTAAATCCACTGGTGAAAACCGCGATGTCCTATCTTGAACCGTTTAGGAGATCGAGAAAATGGAGGATAATAGATATTTGAAAATGTGATATATAAACATTTTGTTCGTTTGTACCTTGATCAACTCTTAAGAGTAGACTTATAAGACTTATTTTATGTAAAATGAGGTGCTAAATCCACTGGTGAAAACCCCGATGTCCTATCTTGAACCGTTTAGGATATCGAGTAAAATGGATATTAATAGATATTTGAAAATGTGATACATAAACATTTTATTCGTTTGTACCTTTATCAACTCTTAAGAGTAGACTTATTGGACTTATTTTATGTAAAATGAGGTGCTAAATCCACTGGTGAAAACCGCGATGTCCTATCTTGAACCGTTTAGGAGATCGAGTAAAATGGAGAAAAATAGATATTTGAAAATGTGATATATAAACATTTTATTCGTTTGTACCTTTATCAACATTTGAAAGTTGACTTATAGGAACTATTTTATGTAAGATGAGGTGCTAAATCCACTGGTGAAAACCACGATGTCCTATCTTTAATCGTTTAGGAGATCGAGTAAAATGGAGAATAATTGATATTTGAAAATGTGATATATAAACATTTTATTCGTTTGTACCTTTATCAACATTTGAAAGTTGACTTATAGGAACTATTTTATGTAAGATGAGGTGCTAAATCCACTGGTAAAAACCACGATGTCCTATCTTTAATCGTTTAGGAGATCGAGTAAAATGGAGAATAATAGATATTTGAAAATGTGATATATAAACAATTAATTCGTTTGTACCTTTATCAACTCTTGAGAGTAGACTTATAGGAGTTATTTTATGTAAAATGAGGTGCTAAATCCTCTTGTGGAAACCGCGATGTCCTATCTTTAACCGTTTAGGAGATCGAGTAAAATGGAGAATAATAGATATTTGAAAATGTGATATATAAACATTTTATTCGTTTGTACCTTTATCGACTCTTGAGAATAGACTTATAGGACTTATTTTATGTAAAATATAGTGCTAAATCCACTGGTGAAAACCACGATGTCCTATCTTTAACCGATTAGGAGATCGAGTAAAATGGAGAATAATAGATATTTGAAAATGTGATATATAAACATTTTATTCGTTTTTACCTTTATCAACTCTTGAGAATAGACTTATAGGACTTATTTTATGTAAAATGGGGTGCTTAATCCACTGATTAAAACCGCGATGTCCTATCTTTAACCGTTTAGGAGATGGAGTAAAATGGAGAATAATAGATATTTTAAAATGTGATATATAAACATTTTATTCGTTTGTACCTTTATCAACTCTTGAGAGTAGACTTATAGGAGTTATTTTATGTAAAATATAGTGCTAAATCCACTGATAAAAACCGCGATGTCCTATCTCTAACCGTTTAGGAGATCGAGTAAAATAGAAAATAATAGATATTTGAAAATGTGATATATAAACATTTTATTCGTTTGTACCTTTATCAACTCTTGAGAGTAGACTTATAGGAGTTATTTTATGCAAAATATAGTGCTAAATCCACTGGTAAAAACCGCGATGTCCTATCTTTAACCGTTTAGGAGATCGAGTAACATGGAGAATAATAGATATTTGGAAATGTGATATATAAACATTTTATTCGTTTGTACCTTTATCAACTCTTGAGAGTAGACTTATAGGAGTTATTTTATGTAAAATGAGGTGCTAAATCCTCTTGTGGAAACCGCGATGTCCTATCTCTAACCGTTTTGGAGATCGAGTAAAATGGAGAATAATAGATATTTGAAAATGTGATATATAAACATTTTATTCGTTTGTACCTTTATCAACTCTTGAGAGTAGACTTATAGGACTTATTTTATGTAAAATAAGGTGCCAAATCCACTGGTGAAAACCGCGATGTCCTATCTCTAACCGTTTTGGAGATCGAGTAAAATGGAGAATAATAGATATTTTAAAATGTGATATATAAACATTTTATTCGTTTGTACCTTTATCAACTCTTGAGAGTAGACTTATAGGAGTTATTTTATGTAAAATATAGTGCTAAATCCACTGATGAAAACCGCGATGTCCTATCTTTAACCGTTTAGGAGATCGAGTAAAATAGAAAATAATAGATATTTGAAAATGTGATATATAAACATTTTATTCGTTTGTACCTTTATCAACTCTTGAGAGTAGACTTATAGGAGTTATTTTATGTAAAATGAGGTGCTAAATCCTCTTGTGGAAACCGCGATGTCCTATCTCTAACCGTTTTGGAGATCGAGTAAAATGGAGAATAATAGATATTTGAAAATGTGATATATAAACATTTTATTCGTTTGTACCTTTATCAACTCTTGAGAGTAGACTTATAGGACTTATTTTATGTAAAATAAGGTGCCAAATCCACTGGTGAAAACCGCGATGTCCTATCTCTAACCGTTTTGGAGATCGAGTAAAATGGAGAATAATAGATATTTTAAAATGTGATATATAAACATTTTATTCGTTTGTACCTTTATCAACTCTTGAGAGTAGACTTATAGGAGTTATTTTATGTAAAATATAGTGCTAAATCCACTGATGAAAACCGCGATGTCCTATCTTTAACCGTTTAGGAGATCGAGTAAAATAGAAAATAATAGATATTTGAAAATGTGATATATAAACATTTTATTCGTTTGTACCTTTATCAACTCTTGAGAGTAGACTTATAGGAGTTATTTTATGCAAAATATAGTGCTAAATCCACTGGTAAAAACCGCGATGTCCTATCTTTAACCGTTTAGGAGATCGAGTAACATGGAGAATAATAGATATTTGGAAATGTGATATATAAACATTTTATTCGTTTGTACCTTTATCAACTCTTGAGAGTAGACTTATAGGAGTTATTTTATGTAAAATGAGGTGCTAAATCCTCTTGTGGAAACCGCGATGTCCTATCTCTAACCGTTTTGGAGATCGAGTAAAATGGAGAATAATAGATATTTGAAAATGTGATATATAAACATTTTATTCGTTTGTACCTTTATCAACTCTTGAGAGTAGACTTATAGGACTTATTTTATGTAAAATAAGGTGCCAAATCCACTGGTGAAAACCGCGATGTCCTATTTTTAACCGTTTAGGAGATCGAGTAAAATGGAGAATAATAGATATTTGAATATGTGATATATAAATATTTTATTCGTTTGTACCTTTATCAACTCTTGAGAGTAGACTTATAGGACTTATTTTATGTAAAATAAGGTGCCAAATCCACTGGTGAAAACCGCGATGTCCTACTTTTAACCGTTGAGGAGATCGAGTAAAATAGAAAATAATAGATATTTGAAAATGTGATATATAAACTTTTTATTCGTTTGTACCTTTATCAACTCTTGAGAGTAGACTTATAGGACTTATTTTATGTAAAATAAGGTGCCAAATCCACTGGTGAAAACCGCGATGTCCTATTTTTAACCGTTTAGGAGATCGAGTAAAATGGAGAATAATAGATATTTGAATATGTGATATATAAATATTTTATTCGTTTGTACCTTTATCAACTCTTAAGAGTAGACTTATTGGACTTATTTTATGTAAAATGAGGTGCTAAATCCACTGGTGAAAACCGCGATGTCCTATCTTGAACCGTTTAGGAGATCGAGAAAATGGAGGATAATAGATATTTGAAAATGTGATATATAAACATTTTGTTCGTTTGTACCTTGATCAACTCTTAAGAGTAGACTTATAAGACTTATTTTATGTAAAATGAGGTGCTAAATCCACTGGTGAAAACCCCGATGTCCAATCTTGAACCGTTTAGGATATCGAGTAAAATGGATATTAATAGATATTTGAAAATGTGATACATAAACATTTTATTCGTTTGTACCTTTATCAACTCTTGAGAGTAGACTTATGGGAGTTAGTTTATGTAAAATGAGGTGCTAAATCCATTGGTGAAAACCGCGATGTCCTATCTTTAACCGTTTAGGAGATCGAGTAAAATGGAGAATAATAGATATTTGAAAATGTGATATATAAACATTTTATTCGTTTGTACCTTTATCAACTCTTGAGAGTAGACTTATAGGACTTATTTTATGTAAAATGAGGTGCTAAATCCACTGGTGAAATCCGCGATGTCCTATCTTTAACCGTTTAGGAGATCGAGTAAAATGGATAATAATAGATATTTGAAAATGTGATATATAAACATTTTATTCGTTTGTACCTTTATCAACTCTAAACATTAGACTTATAGGACTTATTTTATGTAAAATGAGGTGCTAAATCCACTGGTGAAAACCGCGATGTCCTATTTTTAACCGTTTAGGAGATCGAGTAAAATGGAGAATAATAGATATTTGAATATGCGATATATAAACATTTTATTCGTTTGTACCATTATCAACTCTTGAGAGTAGACTTATAGGACTTATTTTATGTAAAATGAGGTGCTAAATCCACTGGTGAAAACCGCGATGTCCTATCTTTAACCGTTTAGGAGATCAAGTAAAATGGAAAATAATAGATATTTGAAAATGTGATATATAAACATTTTATTCGTTTGTACCTTTATCAACTTTTGAGAGTAGACTTATAGGACTTATTATATGTTAAATGAGGTGCTAAATCCACAGGTAAAAACCGCGATGTCCTATCTTTAACCGTTTAGGAGATCGAGTAAAATAGAAAATAATAGATATTTGAAAATGTGATATATAAACATTTTATTCGTTTGTACCTTTATCAACTCTTGAGAGTAGACTTATAGGAGTTATTTTATGCAAAATATAGTGCTAAATCCACTGGTAAAAACCGCGATGTCCTATCTTTAACCGTTTAGGAGATCGAGTAACATGGAGAATAATAGATATTTGGAAATGTGATATATAAACATTTTATTCGTTTGTACCTTTATCAACTCTTGAGAGTAGACTTATAGGAGTTATTTTATGTAAAATGAGGTGCTAAATCCTCTTGTGGAAACCGCGATGTCCTATCTCTAACCGTTTTGGAGATCGAGTAAAATGGAGAATAATAGATATTTGAAAATGTGATATATAAACATTTTATTCGTTTGTACCTTTATCAACTCTTGAGAGTAGACTTATAGGACTTATTTTATGTAAAATAAGGTGCCAAATCCACTGGTGAAAACCGCGATGTCCTATTTTTAACCGTTTAGGAGATCGAGTAAAATGGAGAATAATAGATATTTGAATATGTGATATATAAATATTTTATTCGTTTGTACCTTTATCAACTCTTGAGAGTAGACTTATAGGACTTATTTTATGTAAAATAAGGTGCCAAATCCACTGGTGAAAACCGCGATGTCCTACTTTTAACCGTTGAGGAGATCGAGTAAAATAGAAAATAATAGATATTTGAAAATGTGATATATAAACATTTTATTCGTTTGTACCTTTATCAACTCTTGAGAGTAGACTTATAGGACTTATTTTATGTAAAATAAGGTGCCAAATCCACTGGTGAATTCCGCGATGTCCTATTTTTAACCGTTTAGGAGATCGAGTAAAATGGAGAATAATAGATATTTGAATATGTGATATATAAATATTTTATTCGTTTGTACCTTTATCAACTCTTAAGAGTAGACTTATTGGACTTATTTTATGTAAAATGAGGTGCTAAATCCACTGGTGAAAACCGCGATGTCCTATCTTGAACCGTTTAGGAGATCGAGAAAATGGAGGATAATAGATATTTGAAAATGTGATATATAAACATTTTGTTCGTTTGTACCTTGATCAACTCTTAAGAGTAGACTTATAAGACTTATTTTATGTAAAATGAGGTGCTAAATCCACTGGTGAAAACCCCGATGTCCTATCTTGAACCGTTTAGGATATCGAGTAAAATGGATATTAATAGATATTTGAAAATGTGATACATAAACATTTTATTCGTTTGTACCTTTATCAACTCTTAAGAGTAGACTTATTGGACTTATTTTATGTAAAATGAGGTGCTAAATCCACTGGTGAAAACCGCGATGTCCTATTTTTAACCGTTTAGGAGATCGAGTAAAATGGAGAAAAATAGATATTTGAAAATGTGATATATAAACATTTTATTCGTTTGTACCTTTATCAACATTTGAAAGTTGACTTATAGGAACTATTTTATGTAAGATGAGGTGCTAAATCCACTGGTGAAAACCACGATGTCCTATCTTTAATCGTTTAGGAGATCGAGTAAAATGGAGAATAATTGATATTTGAAAATGTGATATATAAACATTTTATTCGTTTGTACCTTTATCAACATTTGAAAGTTGACTTATAGGAACTATTTTATGTAAGATGAGGTGCTAAATCCACTGGTAAAAACCACGATGTCCTATCTTTAATCGTTTAGGAGATCGAGTAAAATGGAGAATAATAGATATTTGAAAATGTGATATATAAACAATTAATTCGTTTGTACCTTTATCAACTCTTGAGAGTAGACTTATAGGAGTTATTTTATGTAAAATGAGGTGCTAAATCCTCTTGTGGAAACCGCGATGTCCTATCTTTAACCGTTTAGGAGATCGAGTAAAATGGAGAATAATAGATATTTGAAAATGTGATATATAAACATTTTATTCGTTTGTACCTTTATCGACTCTTGAGAATAGACTTATAGGACTTATTTTATGTAAAATATAGTGCTAAATCCACTGGTGAAAACCACGATGTCCTATCTTTAACCGATTAGGAGATCGAGTAAAATGGAGAATAATAGATATTTGAAAATGTGATATATAAACATTTTATTCGTTTTTACCTTTATCAACTCTTGAGAATAGACTTATAGGACTTATTTTATGTAAAATGGGGTGCTTAATCCACTGATTAAAACCGCGATGTCCTATCTTTAACCGTTTAGGAGATGGAGTAAAATGGAGAATAATAGATATTTTAAAATGTGATATATAAACATTTTATTCGTTTGTACCTTTATCAACTCTTGAGAGTAGACTTATAGGAGTTATTTTATGTAAAATATAGTGCTAAATCCACTGATAAAAACCGCGATGTCCTATCTCTAACCGTTTAGGAGATCGAGTAAAATAGAAAATAATAGATATTTGAAAATGTGATATATAAACATTTTATTCGTTTGTACCTTTATCAACTCTTGAGAGTAGACTTATAGGAGTTATTTTATGCAAAATATAGTGCTAAATCCACTGGTAAAAACCGCGATGTCCTATCTTTAACCGTTTAGGAGATCGAGTAACATGGAGAATAATAGATATTTGGAAATGTGATATATAAACATTTTATTCGTTTGTACCTTTATCAACTCTTGAGAGTAGACTTATAGGAGTTATTTTATGTAAAATGAGGTGCTAAATCCTCTTGTGGAAACCGCGATGTCCTATCTCTAACCGTTTTGGAGATCGAGTAAAATGGAGAATAATAGATATTTGAAAATGTGATATATAAACATTTTATTCGTTTGTACCTTTATCAACTCTTGAGAGTAGACTTATAGGACTTATTTTATGTAAAATAAGGTGCCAAATCCACTGGTGAAAACCGCGATGTCCTATCTCTAACCGTTTTGGAGATCGAGTAAAATGGAGAATAATAGATATTTTAAAATGTGATATATAAACATTTTATTCGTTTGTACCTTTATCAACTCTTGAGAGTAGACTTATAGGAGTTATTTTATGTAAAATATAGTGCTAAATCCACTGATGAAAACCGCGATGTCCTATCTTTAACCGTTTAGGAGATCGAGTAAAATAGAAAATAATAGATATTTGAAAATGTGATATATAAACATTTTATTCGTTTGTACCTTTATCAACTCTTGAGAGTAGACTTATAGGAGTTATTTTATGTAAAATGAGGTGCTAAATCCTCTTGTGGAAACCGCGATGTCCTATCTCTAACCGTTTTGGAGATCGAGTAAAATGGAGAATAATAGATATTTGAAAATGTGATATATAAACATTTTATTCGTTTGTACCTTTATCAACTCTTGAGAGTAGACTTATAGGACTTATTTTATGTAAAATAAGGTGCCAAATCCACTGGTGAAAACCGCGATGTCCTATCTCTAACCGTTTTGGAGATCGAGTAAAATGGAGAATAATAGATATTTTAAAATGTGATATATAAACATTTTATTCGTTTGTACCTTTATCAACTCTTGAGAGTAGACTTATAGGAGTTATTTTATGTAAAATATAGTGCTAAATCCACTGATGAAAACCGCGATGTCCTATCTTTAACCGTTTAGGAGATCGAGTAAAATAGAAAATAATAGATATTTGAAAATGTGATATATAAACATTTTATTCGTTTGTACCTTTATCAACTCTTGAGAGTAGACTTATAGGAGTTATTTTATGCAAAATATAGTGCTAAATCCACTGGTAAAAACCGCGATGTCCTATCTTTAACCGTTTAGGAGATCGAGTAACATGGAGAATAATAGATATTTGGAAATGTGATATATAAACATTTTATTCGTTTGTACCTTTATCAACTCTTGAGAGTAGACTTATAGGAGTTATTTTATGTAAAATGAGGTGCTAAATCCTCTTGTGGAAACCGCGATGTCCTATCTCTAACCGTTTTGGAGATCGAGTAGAATGGAGAATAATAGATATTTGAAAATGTGATATATAAACATTTTATTCGTTTGTACCTTTATCAACTCTTGAGAGTAGACTTATAGGACTTATTTTATGTAAAATAAGGTGCCAAATCCACTGGTGAAAACCGCGATGTCCTACTTTTAACCGTTGAGGAGATCGAGTAAAATAGAAAATAATAGATATTTGAAAATGTGATATATAAACTTTTTATTCGTTTGTACCTTTATCAACTCTTGAGAGTAGACTTATAGGACTTATTTTATGTAAAATAAGGTGCCAAATCCACTGGTGAAAACCGCGATGTCCTATTTTTAACCGTTTAGGAGATCGAGTAAAATGGAGAATAATAGATATTTGAATATGTGATATATAAATATTTTATTCGTTTGTACCTTTATCAACTCTTAAGAGTAGACTTATTGGACTTATTTTATGTAAAATGAGGTGCTAAATCCACTGGTGAAAACCGCGATGTCCTATCTTGAACCGTTTAGGAGATCGAGAAAATGGAGGATAATAGATATTTGAAAATGTGATATATAAACATTTTGTTCGTTTGTACCTTGATCAACTCTTAAGAGTAGACTTATAAGACTTATTTTATGTAAAATGAGGTGCTAAATCCACTGGTGAAAACCCCGATGTCCAATCTTGAACCGTTTAGGATATCGAGTAAAATGGATATTAATAGATATTTGAAAATGTGATACATAAACATTTTATTCGTTTGTACCTTTATCAACTCTTGAGAGTAGACTTATGGGAGTTAGTTTATGTAAAATGAGGTGCTAAATCCATTGGTGAAAACCGCGATGTCCTATCTTTAACCGTTTAGGAGATCGAGTAAAATGGAGAATAATAGATATTTGAAAATGTGATATATAAACATTTTATTCGTTTGTACCTTTATCAACTCTTGAGAGTAGACTTATAGGACTTATTTTATGTAAAATGAGGTGCTAAATCCACTGGTGAAATCCGCGATGTCCTATCTTTAACCGTTTAGGAGATCGAGTAAAATGGATAATAATAGATATTTGAAAATGTGATATATAAACATTTTATTCGTTTGTACCTTTATCAACTCTAAACATTAGACTTATAGGACTTATTTTATGTAAAATGAGGTGCTAAATCCACTGGTGAAAACCGCGATGTCCTATTTTTAACCGTTTAGGAGATCGAGTAAAATGGAGAATAATAGATATTTGAATATGCGATATATAAACATTTTATTCGTTTGTACCATTATCAACTCTTGAGAGTAGACTTATAGGACTTATTTTATGTAAAATGAGGTGCTAAATCCACTGGTGAAAACCGCGATGTCCTATCTTTAACCGTTTAGGAGATCAAGTAAAATGGAAAATAATAGATATTTGAAAATGTGATATATAAACATTTTATTCGTTTGTACCTTTATCAACTTTTGAGAGTAGACTTATAGGACTTATTATATGTTAAATGAGGTGCTAAATCCACAGGTAAAAACCGCGATGTCCTATCTTTAACCGTTTAGGAGATCGAGTAAAATGGAGAATAATAGATATTTGAAAATGTGATATATAAACATTTTATTCATTTGTACCTTTATCAACTCTTGAGAGTAGACTTATAGGTCTTATTTTATGTAAAATGAGGTACTAAATCCTCTGGTGAAAACCGCGATGTCCTATCTTGAACCGTTTAGGAGATCGAGTAAAATGGAGAATAATAGATATTTGAAAATGTGATATATAAACAATTTGTTCGTTTGTACCTTGATCAACTCTTGAGAGTAGACTTATAGGACTTATTTTATGTAAAATGAGGTGCTAAATCCACTGGTGAAAACCCCGATGTCCTATCTTGAACCGTTTAGGAGATCGAGTTATATGTTGAATAATAGATATTTGAAAATGTGATATATAAACATTTTGTTCGTTTGTACCATTATCAACTCTTAAGAGTAGACTTATAGGACTTATTTTATGTAAAATGAGGTGCTAAATTCACTGGTGAAAACCGCGATGTACTATCTTTAACCGTTTAGGAGATCGAGTAAAATGGAGAAAAATAGAAATTTGAATATGTGATATATAAACATTTTATTCGTTTTTACCTTTATCAACTCTTGAGATAAGACTTATAGGACCTATTTTATGTGAAATGAAGTGCTAAATCCACTGGTGAAAACCTCGATGTCCTATCTTTAACCGTTTAGGAGATCGAGTAAAATGGAGAATAATAGATATTTGAAAATGTGATATATAAACATTTTATTCGTTTGTACCTTTATCAACATTGTAGATTAGACTTATAGGACCTATTTTATGTAAAATGAGGGGCTAAATCCACTGGTGAAAACCACGATGTCCTATCTTTAACCGTTTAGGATATCGAGTAAAATGGATATTAATAGATATTTGAAAATGTGATACATAAACATTTTATTCGTTTGTACCTATATCAACTCTTGAGAGTAGACTTATAGGACCTATTTTATGTAAAATCAGGTGCTAAATCAACTGGTGAAAACCGCAATGTCCTATCTTTAACCGTTTAGGATATCGAGTAAAATGGATATTAATAGATATTTGAAAATGTGATACATAAACATTTTATTCGTTTGTACCTTTATCAACTCTTGAGAGTAGACTTATAGGAGTTATTTTATGTAAAATATAGTGCTAAATCCACTGATGAAAACCGCGATGTCCTATCTTTAACCGTTTAGGAGATCGAGTAAAATAGAAAATAATAGATATTTGAAAATGTGATATATAAACATTTTATTCGTTTGTACCTTTATCAACTCTTGAGAGTAGACTTATAGGAGTTATTTTATGTAAAATGAGGTGCTAAATCCTCTTGTGGAAACCGCGATGTCCTATCTCTAACCGTTTTGGAGATCGAGTAAAATGGAGAATAATAGATATTTGAAAATGTGATATATAAACATTTTATTCGTTTGTACCTTTATCAACTCTTGAGAGTAGACTTATAGGACTTATTTTATGTAAAATAAGGTGCCAAATCCACTGGAGAAAACCGCGATGTCCTATCTCTAACCGTTTTGGAGATCGAGTAAAATGGAGAATAATAGATATTTTAAAATGTGATATATAAACATTTTATTCGTTTGTACCTTTATCAACTCTTGAGAGTAGACTTATAGGAGTTATTTTATGTAAAATATAGTGCTAAATCCACTGATGAAAACCGCGATGTCCTATCTTTAACCGTTTAGGAGATCGAGTAAAATAGAAAATAATAGATATTTGAAAATGTGATATATAAACATTTTATTCGTTTGTACCTTTATCAACTCTTGAGAGTAGACTTATAGGAGTTATTTTATGCAAAATATAGTGCTAAATCCACTGGTAAAAACCGCGATGTCCTATCTTTAACCGTTTAGGAGATCGAGTAACATGGAGAATAATAGATATTTGGAAATGTGATATATAAACATTTTATTCGTTTGTACCTTTATCAACTCTTGAGAGTAGACTTATAGGAGTTATTTTATGTAAAATGAGGTGCTAAATCCTCTTGTGGAAACCGCGATGTCCTATCTCTAACCGTTTTGGAGATCGAGTAAAATGGAGAATAATAGATATTTGAAAATGTGATATATAAACATTTTATTCGTTTGTACCTTTATCAACTCTTGAGAGTAGACTTATAGGACTTATTTTATGTAAAATAAGGTGCCAAATCCACTGGTGAAAACCCCGATGTCCTATCTTGAACCGTTTAGGAGATCGAGAAAATGGAGGATAATAGATATTTGAAAATGTGATATATAAACATTTTGTTCGTTTGTACCTTGATCAACTCTTAAGAGTAGACTTATAAGACTTATTTTATGTAAAATGAGGTGCTAAATCCACTGGTGAAAACCCCGATGTCCTATCTTGAACCGTTTAGGATATCGAGTAAAATGGATATTAATAGATATTTGAAAATGTGATACATAAACATTTTATTCGTTTGTACCTTTATCAACTCTTGAGAGTAGACTTATGGGAGTTATTTTATGTAAAATGAGGTGCTAAATCCACTGGTGAAAACCGAGATGTCCTATCTTTAACCGTTTAGGAGATCGAGTAAAATGGAGAATAATAGATATTTGAAAATGTGATATATAAACATTTTATTCGTTTGTACCTTTATCAACTCTTGAGAGTAGACTTATAGGACTTATTTTATGTAAAATGAGGTGCTAAATCCACTGGTGAAATCCGCGATGTCCTATCTTTAACCGTTTAGGAGATCGAGTAAAATGGATAATAATAGATATTTGAAAATGTGATATATAAACATTTTATTCGTTTGTACCTTTATCAACTCTAAAGAGTAGACTTATAGGACTTATTTTATGTAAAATGAGGTGCTAAATCCACTGGTGAAAACCGCGATGTCCTATTTTTAACCGTTTAGGAGATCGAGTAAAATGGAGAATAATAGATATTTGAATATGCGATATATAAACATTTTATTCGTTTGTACCATTATCAACTCTTGAGAGTAGACTTATAGGACTTATTTTATGTAAAATGAGGTGCTAAATCCACTGGTGAAAACCGCGATGTCCTATCTTTAACCGTTTAGGAGATCAAGTAAAATGGAAAATAATAGATATTTGAAAATGTGATATATAAACATTTTATTCGTTTGTACCTTTATCAACTTTTGAGAGTAGACTTATAGGACTTATTATATGTTAAATGAGGTGCTAAATCCACAGGTAAAAACCGCGATGTCCTATCTTTAACCGTTTAGGAGATCGAGTAAAATGGAGAATAATAGATATTTGAAAATGTGATATATAAACATTTTATTCATTTGTACCTTTATCAACTCTTGAGAGTAGACTTATAGGTCTTATTTTATGTAAAATGAGGTACTAAATCCTCTGGTGAAAACCGCGATGTCCTATCTTGAACCGTTTAGGAGATCGAGTAAAATGGAGAATAATAGATATTTGAAAATGTGATATATAAACAATTTGTTCGTTTGTACCTTGATCAACTCTTGAGAGTAGACTTATAGGACTTATTTTATGTAAAATGAGGTGCTAAATCCACTGGTGAAAACCCCGATGTCCTATCTTGAACCGTTTAGGAGATCGAGTTATATGTTGAATAATAGATATTTGAAAATGTGATATGTAAACATTTTGTTCGTTTGTACCATTATCAACTCTTAAGAGTAGACTTATAGGACTTATTTTATGTAAAATGAGGTGCTAAATTCACTGGTGAAAACCGCGATGTACTATCTTTAACCGTTTAGGAGATCGAGTAAAATGGAGAAAAATAGAAATTTGAATATGTGATATATAAACATTTTATTCGTTTTTACCTTTATCAACTCTTGAGATAAGACTTATAGGACCTATTTTATGTGAAATGAAGTGCTAAATCCACTGGTGAAAACCTCGATGTCCTATCTTTAACCGTTTAGGAGATCGAGTAAAATGGAGAATAATAGATATTTGAAAATGTGATATATAAACATTTTATTCGTTTGTACCTTTATCAACATTGTAGATTAGACTTATAGGACCTATTTTATGTAAAATGAGGGGCTAAATCCACTGGTGAAAACCACGATGTCCTATCTTTAACCGTTTAGGAGATCGAGTAAAATGGAGAATAATTGATATTTGAAAATGTGATATATAAACATTTTATTCGTTTGTACCTTTATCAACATTGTAGATTAGACTTATAGGACCTATTTTATGTAAAATCAGGTGCTAAATTCACTGGTGAAAACCGCGATGTCCTATCTTTAACCGTTTAGGATATCGAGTAAAATGGATATTAATAGATATTTGAAAATGTGATACATAAACATTTTATTCGTTTGTACCTATATCAACTCTTGAGAGTAGACTTATAGGACCTATTTTATGTAAAATCAGGTGCTAAATCAACTGGTGAAAACCGCAATGTCCTATCTTTAACCGTTTAGGATATCGAGTAAAATGGATATTAATAGATATTTGAAAATGTGATATATAAACATTTTATTCGTTTGTACCTTTATCAACTCTTGAGAGTAGACTTATAGGACTTATTTTATGTAAAATAAGGTGCCAAATCCACTGGTGAAAACCGCGATGTCCTACTTTTAACCGTTGAGGAGATCGAGTAAAATAGAAAATAATAGATATTTGAAAATGTGATATATAAACTTTTTATTCGTTTGTACCTTTATCAACTCTTGAGAGTAGACTTATAGGACTTATTTTATGTAAAATGAGGTGCTAAATCCACTGGTGAAAACCCCGATGTCCTATCTTGAACCGTTTAGGATATCGAGTAATATGGATGATAATAGATATTTGAAAATGTGATATATAAACATTTTATTCGTTTGTACCTTTATCAACTCTTGAGAGTAGACTTATAGGAGTTATTTTATGTAAAATGAGGTGCTAAATCCACTGGTGAAAACCGCGATGTCCTATCTTGAACCGTTTAGGAGATCGAGAAAATGGAGGATAATAGATATTTGAAAATGTGATATATAAACATTTTGTTCGTTTGTACCTTGATCAACTCTTAAGAGTAGACTTATAAGACTTATTTTATGTAAAATGAGGTGCTAAATCCACTGGTGAAAACCCCGATGTCCAATCTTGAACCGTTTAGGATATCGAGTAAAATGGATATTAATAGATATTTGAAAATGTGATACATAAACATTTTATTCGTTTGTACCTTTATCAACTCTTGAGAGTAGACTTATGGGAGTTAGTTTATGTAAAATGAGGTGCTAAATCCATTGGTGAAAACCGCGATGTCCTATTTTTAACCGTTTAGGAGATCGAGTAAAATGGAGAATAATAGATATTTGAATATGCGATATATAAACATTTTATTCGTTTGTACCTTTATCAACTCTTGAGAGTAGACTTATAGGACTTATTTTATGTAAAATGAGGTGCTAAATCCACTGGTGAAATCCGCGATGTCCTATCTTTAACCGTTTAGGAGATCGAGTAAAATGGATAATAATAGATATTTGAAAATGTGATATATAAACATTTTATTCGTTTGTACCTTTATCAACTCTAAACATTAGACTTATAGGACTTATTTTATGTAAAATGAGGTGCTAAATCCACTGGTGAAAACCGCGATGTCCTATTTTTAACCGTTTAGGAGATCGAGTAAAATGGAGAATAATAGATATTTGAATATGCGATATATAAACATTTTATTCGTTTGTACCATTATCAACTCTTGAGAGTAGACTTATAGGACTTATTTTATGTAAAATGAGGTGCTAAATCCACTGGTGAAAACCGCGATGTCCTATCTTTAACCGTTTAGGAGATCAAGTAAAATGGAAAATAATAGATATTTGAAAATGTGATATATAAACATTTTATTCGTTTGTACCTTTATCAACTTTTGAGAGTAGACTTATAGGACTTATTATATGTTAAATGAGGTGCTAAATCCACAGGTAAAAACCGCGATGTCCTATCTTTAACCGTTTAGGAGATCGAGTAAAATGGAGAATAATAGATATTTGAAAATGTGATATATAAACATTTTATTCATTTGTACCTTTATCAACTCTTGAGAGTAGACTTATAGGTCTTATTTTATGTAAAATGAGGTACTAAATCCTCTGGTGAAAACCGCGATGTCCTATCTTGAACCGTTTAGGAGATCGAGTAAAATGGAGAATAATAGATATTTGAAAATGTGATATATAAACAATTTGTTCGTTTGTACCTTGATCAACTCTTGAGAGTAGACTTATAGGACTTATTTTATGTAAAATGAGGTGCTAAATCCACTGGTGAAAACCCCGATGTCCTATCTTGAACCGTTTAGGAGATCGAGTTATATGTTGAATAATAGATATTTGAAAATGTGATATATAAAC
This sequence comes from Silvanus unidentatus, assembly GCA_963930825.1. Taxonomy (NCBI): domain Eukaryota; kingdom Metazoa; phylum Arthropoda; class Insecta; order Coleoptera; family Silvanidae; genus Silvanus; species Silvanus unidentatus. Next base: position 42,180 of record CAWVOD010000077.1, read on the forward strand.
ATTTTGTTCGTTTGTACCATTATCAACTCTTAAGAGTAGACTTATAGGACTTATTTTATGTAAAATGAGGTGCTAAATTCACTGGTGAAAACCGCGATGTACTATCTTTAACCGTTTAGGAGATCGAGTAAAATGGAGAAAAATAGAAATTTGAATATGTGATATATAAACATTTTATTCGTTTTTACCTTTATCAACTCTTGAGATAAGACTTATAGGACCTATTTTATGTGAAATGAAGTGCTAAATCCACTGGTGAAAACCTCGATGTCCTATCTTTAACCGTTTAGGAGATCGAGTAAAATGGAGAATAATAGATATTTGAAAATGTGATATATAAACATTTTATTCGTTTGTACCTTTATCAACATTGTAGATTAGACTTATAGGACCTATTTTATGTAAAATGAGGGGCTAAATCCACTGGTGAAAACCACGATGTCCTATCTTTAACCGTTTAGGATATCGAGTAAAATGGATATTAATAGATATTTGAAAATGTGATACATAAACATTTTATTCGTTTGTACCTATATCAACTCTTGAGAGTAGACTTATAGGACCTATTTTATGTAAAATCAGGTGCTAAATCAACTGGTGAAAACCGCAATGTCCTATCTTTAACCGTTTAGGATATCGAGTAAAATGGATATTAATAGATATTTGAAAATGTGATACATAAACATTTTATTCGTTTGTACCTTTATCAACTCTTGAGAGTAGACTTATAGGAGTTATTTTATGTAAAATATAGTGCTAAATCCACTGATGAAAACCGCGATGTCCTATCTTTAACCGTTTAGGAGATCGAGTAAAATAGAAAATAATAGATATTTGAAAATGTGATATATAAACATTTTATTCGTTTGTACCTTTATCAACTCTTGAGAGTAGACTTATAGGAGTTATTTTATGTAAAATGAGGTGCTAAATCCTCTTGTGGAAACCGCGATGTCCTATCTCTAACCGTTTTGGAGATCGAGTAAAATGGAGAATAATAGATATTTGAAAATGTGATATATAAACATTTTATTCGTTTGTACCTTTATCAACTCTTGAGAGTAGACTTATAGGACTTATTTTATGTAAAATAAGGTGCCAAATCCACTGGAGAAAACCGCGATGTCCTATCTCTAACCGTTTTGGAGATCGAGTAAAATGGAGAATAATAGATATTTTAAAATGTGATATATAAACATTTTATTCGTTTGTACCTTTATCAACTCTTGAGAGTAGACTTATAGGAGTTATTTTATGTAAAATATAGTGCTAAATCCACTGATGAAAACCGCGATGTCCTATCTTTAACCGTTTAGGAGATCGAGTAAAATAGAAAATAATAGATATTTGAAAATGTGATATATAAACATTTTATTCGTTTGTACCTTTATCAACTCTTGAGAGTAGACTTATAGGAGTTATTTTATGCAAAATATAGTGCTAAATCCACTGGTAAAAACCGCGATGTCCTATCTTTAACCGTTTAGGAGATCGAGTAACATGGAGAATAATAGATATTTGGAAATGTGATATATAAACATTTTATTCGTTTGTACCTTTATCAACTCTTGAGAGTAGACTTATAGGAGTTATTTTATGTAAAATGAGGTGCTAAATCCTCTTGTGGAAACCGCGATGTCCTATCTCTAACCGTTTTGGAGATCGAGTAAAATGGAGAATAATAGATATTTGAAAATGTGATATATAAACATTTTATTCGTTTGTACCTTTATCAACTCTTGAGAGTAGACTTATAGGACTTATTTTATGTAAAATAAGGTGCCAAATCCACTGGTGAAAACCCCGATGTCCTATCTTGAACCGTTTAGGAGATCGAGAAAATGGAGGATAATAGATATTTGAAAATGTGATATATAAACATTTTGTTCGTTTGTACCTTGATCAACTCTTAAGAGTAGACTTATAAGACTTATTTTATGTAAAATGAGGTGCTAAATCCACTGGTGAAAACCCCGATGTCCTATCTTGAACCGTTTAGGATATCGAGTAAAATGGATATTAATAGATATTTGAAAATGTGATACATAAACATTTTATTCGTTTGTACCTTTATCAACTCTTGAGAGTAGACTTATGGGAGTTATTTTATGTAAAATGAGGTGCTAAATCCACTGGTGAAAACCGAGATGTCCTATCTTTAACCGTTTAGGAGATCGAGTAAAATGGAGAATAATAGATATTTGAAAATGTGATATATAAACATTTTATTCGTTTGTACCTTTATCAACTCTTGAGAGTAGACTTATAGGACTTATTTTATGTAAAATGAGGTGCTAAATCCACTGGTGAAATCCGCGATGTCCTATCTTTAACCGTTTAGGAGATCGAGTAAAATGGATAATAATAGATATTTGAAAATGTGATATATAAACATTTTATTCGTTTGTACCTTTATCAACTCTAAAGAGTAGACTTATAGGACTTATTTTATGTAAAATGAGGTGCTAAATCCACTGGTGAAAACCGCGATGTCCTATTTTTAACCGTTTAGGAGATCGAGTAAAATGGAGAATAATAGATATTTGAATATGCGATATATAAACATTTTATTCGTTTGTACCATTATCAACTCTTGAGAGTAGACTTATAGGACTTATTTTATGTAAAATGAGGTGCTAAATCCACTGGTGAAAACCGCGATGTCCTATCTTTAACCGTTTAGGAGATCAAGTAAAATGGAAAATAATAGATATTTGAAAATGTGATATATAAACATTTTATTCGTTTGTACCTTTATCAACTTTTGAGAGTAGACTTATAGGACTTATTATATGTTAAATGAGGTGCTAAATCCACAGGTAAAAACCGCGATGTCCTATCTTTAACCGTTTAGGAGATCGAGTAAAATGGAGAATAATAGATATTTGAAAATGTGATATATAAACATTTTATTCATTTGTACCTTTATCAACTCTTGAGAGTAGACTTATAGGTCTTATTTTATGTAAAATGAGGTACTAAATCCTCTGGTGAAAACCGCGATGTCCTATCTTGAACCGTTTAGGAGATCGAGTAAAATGGAGAATAATAGATATTTGAAAATGTGATATATAAACAATTTGTTCGTTTGTACCTTGATCAACTCTTGAGAGTAGACTTATAGGACTTATTTTATGTAAAATGAGGTGCTAAATCCACTGGTGAAAACCCCGATGTCCTATCTTGAACCGTTTAGGAGATCGAGTTATATGTTGAATAATAGATATTTGAAAATGTGATATGTAAACATTTTGTTCGTTTGTACCATTATCAACTCTTAAGAGTAGACTTATAGGACTTATTTTATGTAAAATGAGGTGCTAAATTCACTGGTGAAAACCGCGATGTACTATCTTTAACCGTTTAGGAGATCGAGTAAAATGGAGAAAAATAGAAATTTGAATATGTGATATATAAACATTTTATTCGTTTTTACCTTTATCAACTCTTGAGATAAGACTTATAGGACCTATTTTATGTGAAATGAAGTGCTAAATCCACTGGTGAAAACCTCGATGTCCTATCTTTAACCGTTTAGGAGATCGAGTAAAATGGAGAATAATAGATATTTGAAAATGTGATATATAAACATTTTATTCGTTTGTACCTTTATCAACATTGTAGATTAGACTTATAGGACCTATTTTATGTAAAATGAGGGGCTAAATCCACTGGTGAAAACCACGATGTCCTATCTTTAACCGTTTAGGAGATCGAGTAAAATGGAGAATAATTGATATTTGAAAATGTGATATATAAACATTTTATTCGTTTGTACCTTTATCAACATTGTAGATTAGACTTATAGGACCTATTTTATGTAAAATCAGGTGCTAAATTCACTGGTGAAAACCGCGATGTCCTATCTTTAACCGTTTAGGATATCGAGTAAAATGGATATTAATAGATATTTGAAAATGTGATACATAAACATTTTATTCGTTTGTACCTATATCAACTCTTGAGAGTAGACTTATAGGACCTATTTTATGTAAAATCAGGTGCTAAATCAACTGGTGAAAACCGCAATGTCCTATCTTTAACCGTTTAGGATATCGAGTAAAATGGATATTAATAGATATTTGAAAATGTGATACATAAACATTTTATTCGTTTGTACCTTTATCAACTCTTGAGAGTAGACTTATAGGAGTTATTTTATGTAAAATGAGGTGCTAAATCCACTGGTGAAAACCGCGATGTCCTATCTTTAACCGTTTAGGAGATCGAGTAAAGTGGAGAATAATAGATATTTGAAAATGTGATATATAAAAATTTTATTCGTTTGTACCTTTATCAACTCTTAAGAGTAGACTTATAGGACTTATTTTATGTAAAATGAGGTGCTAATTCCACTGGTGAAAACCGCGATGTCCTATCTTTAACCGTTTAGGAGATCGAGTAAAATGGAGAATAATAGATATTTGAAATTGTGATATATAAACATTTTATTCGTTTTTACCTTTATCAACTCTTGAGAGTAGACTTATAGGACTTATTTTATGTAAAATGAGGTGCTAAATCCACTGGTGATAACCGCGATGTCCTATCTTTAACCGTTTAGGAGATCGAGTAAAATGGATAATAATAGATATTTGAAAATGTGATATATAAACATTTTATTCGTTTGTACCTTTATCAACTCTTGAGAGTAGACTTATAGGTCTTATTTTATGTAAAATGAGGTACTAAATCCTCTGGTGAAAACCGCGATGTCCTATCTTGAACCGTTTAGGAGATCGAGTAAAATGGAGAATAATAGATATTTGAAATTGTGATATATAAACAATTTGTTCGTTTGTACCTTGATCAACTCTTGAGAGTAGACTTATAGGACTTATTTTATGTAAAATGAGGTGCTAAATCCACTGGTGAAAACCGCGATGTCCTATTTTTAACCGTTTAGGAGATCGAGTAATATGGATGATAATAGATATTTGAAAATGTGATATATAAACATTTTATTCGTTTGTACCTTTATCAACTCTTGAGAGTAGACTTATAGGACTTATTTTATGTAAAATGAGGTGCTAAATCCACTGGTGAAAACCCCGATGTCCTATCTTGAACCGTTTAGGATATCGAGTAATATGGATGATAATAGATATTTGAAAATGTGATATATAAACATTTTATTCGTTTGTACCTTTATCAACTCTTGAGAGTAGACTTATAGGAGTTATTTTATGTAAAATGAGGTGCTAAATCCACTGGTGAAAACCGCGATGTCCTATCTTTAACCGTTTAGGAGATCGAGTAAAATGGAGAATAATAGATATTTGAAAATGTGATATATAAACATTTTATTCGTTTGTACCTTTATCAACTCTTGAGAGTAGACTTATAGGACTTATTTTATGTAAAATGAGGTGCTAAATCCACTGGTGAAATCCGCGATGTCCTATCTTTAACCGTTTAGGAGATCGAGTAAAATGGATAATAATAGATATTTGAAAATGTGATATATAAACATTTTATTCGTTTGTACCTTTATCAACTCTAAAGAGTAGACTTATAGGACTTATTTTATGTAAAATGAGGTGCTAAATCCACTGGTGAAAACCGCGATGTCCTATTTTTAACCGTTTAGGAGATCGAGTAAAATGGAGAATAATAGATATTTGAATATGCGATATATAAACATTTTATTCGTTTGTACCATTATCAACTCTTGAGAGTAGACTTATAGGACTTATTTTATGTAAAATGAGGTGCTAAATCCACTGGTGAAAACCGCGATGTCCTATCTTTAACCGTTTAGGAGATCAAGTAAAATAAAAAATAATAGATATTTGAAAATGTGATATATAAACGTTTTATTCGTTTGTACCTTAATCAACTTTTGAGAGTAGACTTATAGGACTTATTATATGTTAAATGAGGTGCTAAATCCACAGGTAAAAACCGCGATGTCCTATCTTTAACCGTTTAGGAGATCGAGTAAAATGGAGAATAATAGATATTTGAAAATGTGATATATAAACATTTTATTCATTTGTACCTTTATCAACTCTTGAGAGTAGACTTATAGGTCTTATTTTATGTAAAATGAGGTACTAAATCCTCTGGTGAAAACCGCGATGTCCTATCTTGAACCGTTTAGGAGATCGAGTAAAATGGAGAATAATAGATATTTGAAAATGTGATATATAAACAATTTGTTCGTTTGTACCTTGATCAACTCTTGAGAGTAGACTTATAGGACTTATTTTATGTAAAATGAGGTGCTAAATCCACTGGTGAAAACCCCGATGTCCTATCTTGAACCGTTTAGGAGATCGAGTAAAATGTAGAATAATAGATATTTGAAAATGTGATATATAAACATTTTGTTCGTTTGTACCTTTATCAACTCTTGAGAGTAGACTTATAGGACCTATTTTATGTAAAATTAGGTGCTAAATTCACTGGTGAAAACCGCGATGTCCTATCTTTAACCGTTTAGGATATCGAGTAAAATGGATATTAATAGATATTTGAAAATGTGATACATAAACATTTTATTCGTTTGTACCTATATCAACTCTTGAGAGTAGACTTATAGGACCTATTTTATGTAAAATCAGGTGCTAAATCAACTGGTGAAAACCGCAATGTCCTATCTTTAACCGTTTAGGATATCGAGTAAAATGGATATTAATAGATATTTGAAAATGTGATACATAAACATTTTATTCGTTTGTACCTTTATCAACTCTTGAGAGTAGACTTATAGGAGTTATTTTATGTAAAATGAGGTGCTAAATCCACTGGTGAAAACCGCGATGTCCTATCTTTAACCGTTTAGGAGATCGAGTAAAGTGGAGAATATTAGATATTTGAAAATGTGATATATAAAAATTTTATTCGTTTGTACCTTTATCAACTCTTAAGAGTAGACTTATAGGACTTATTTTATGTAAAATGAGGTGCTAATTCCACTGGTGAAAACCGCGATGTCCTATCTTTAACCGTTTAGGAGATCGAGTAAAATGGAGAATAATAGATATTTGAAATTGTGATATATAAACATTTTATTCGTTTTTACCTTTATCAACTCTTGAGAGTAGACTTATAGGACCTATTTTATGTAAAATGAGGTGCTAAATCCACTGGTGATAACCGCGATGTCCTATCTTTAACCGTTTAGGAGATCGAGTAAAATGGAGAATAATAGATATTTGAAAATGTGATATATAAACATTTTATTCGTTTGTACCTTTATCAACTCTTGATAGTAGACTTATAGGACTTATTTTATGTAAAATGAGGTGCTAAATCCACTGGTAAAAACCGAGATGTCCTATCTTTAACCGTTTAGGAGATCAAATAAAATGGAGAATAATAGATATTTGAAAATGTGATATATAAACATTTTATTCAGTTGTCAAAGAATGACGGCTGTCAAAAATGTCAGCTGTCAAAAAATGACAGACGTCAAGAATGACAGATGTCAAAAAATGACAAATGTCAAGAATGACAAATGTCAAAAATGACACATGTCAAGAGTGACAGATGTCAAGAGTGACAGATGTCAAGAATAACAGATGTCAAAAAATGACAAATGTCAAGATTGACAACTGTCAAAAAATGACAGATGTCAAAAATGACAGTTGTTATATAACAAATTTTATATAAAATGGTATGCTAAATTGACTGATAACCGCGATGTCCTATCTTTAACCTTTTAGGAGATCGAGTAAAATGGAGAAGAGATATTTGAAAATGTGATATATAAACATTTTATTCGTTTGTACCATGATCAACTCTTGGGGGTAGACTTATAGGACTTATTTTATGTAAAATAAGGTGCTAAATCCACTGGTAAAAACCGCGATGTCCTATCTTTAACCGTTTAAGAGATCGAGTAAAATTGATAATAACAGATATTTGAAAATGTGATATATAAACATTTTATTCGTTTGTACCTTTATCAACTCTTGAGAGTAGACTAATAGGACTTATTTTATGTAAAATGATGTGCTAAATCCACTGGTGAAAACCGCGATCTTTAACCGTTTAGGAGATCGAGTAAAATGGAGAATAATAGATATTTGATAATGTGATATATATACATTTTATTCGTTTGTACCTTTATCAACTCTTGAGAGTAGACTTATAGGACTTATTTTATGTAAAATGAGGTGCTAAATTCACTGGTGAAAACCGCGATGTCCTATCTTGAACCGTTTAGGAGATCGAGTAAAATGGAGAATAATAGATATTTGAAAATGTGATATATAAACATTTTATTCGTTTGTACCATTATCAACATTTGAAAGTTGACTTATAGGAACTATTTTATGTAAAATGATGTGCTAATTCCACTGGTGAAAACCGCGATGTCCTATCTTTAACCGTTTAGGAGATCGAGTAAAATGGAGAATAATAGATATTTGAAATTGTGATATATAAACATTTTATTCGTTTTTACCTTTATCAACTCTTGAGAGTAGACTTATAGGACCTATTTTATGTAAAATGAGGTGCTAAATCCACTGGTGATAACCGCGATGTCCTATCTTTAACCGTTTAGGAGATCGAGTAAAATGGAGAATAATAGATATTTGAAAATGTGATATATAAACATTTTATTCGTTTGTACCTTTATCAACTCTTGATAGTAGACTTATAAGACTTATTTTATGTAAAATGAGGTGCTAAATCCACTGGTAAAAACCGAGATGTCCTATCTTTAACCGTTTAGGAGATCAAATAAAATGGAGAATAATAGATATTTGAAAATGTGATATATAAACATTTTATTCAGTTGTCAAAGAATGACGGCTGTCAAAAATGTCAGCTGTCAAAAAATGACAGACGTCAAGAATGACAGATGTCAAAAAATGACAAATGTCAAGAATGACAAATGTCAAAAATGACACATGTCAAGAGTGACAGATGTCAAGAGTGACAGATGTCAAGAATAACAGATGTCAAAAAATGACAAATGTCAAGATTGACAACTGTCAAAAAATGACAGATGTCAAAAATGACAGTTGTTATATAACAAATTTTATATAAAATGGTATGCTAAATTGACTGATAACCGCGATGTCCTATCTTTAACCTTTTAGGAGATCGAGTAAAATGGAGAAGAGATATTTGAAAATGTGATATATAAACATTTTATTCGTTTGTACCATGATCAACTCTTGGGGGTAGACTTATAGGACTTATTTTATGTAAAATAAGGTGCTAAATCCACTGGTAAAAACCGCGATGTTCTATCTTTAACCGTTTAAGAGATCGAGTAAAATTGATAATAACAGATATTTGAAAATGTGATATATAAACATTTTATTCGTTTGTACCTTTATCAACTCTTGAGAGTAGACTAATAGGACTTATTTTATGTAAAATGATGTGCTAAATCCACTGGTGAAAACCGCGATCTTTAACCGTTTAGGAGATCGAGTAAAATGGAGAATAATAGATATTTGATAATGTGATATATATACATTTTATTCGTTTGTACCTTTATCAACTCTTGAGAGTAGACTTATAGGACTTATTTTATGTAAAATGAGGTGCTAAATTCACTGGTGAAAACCGCGATGTCCTATCTTGAACCGTTTAGGAGATCGAGTAAAATGGAGAAAAATAGATATTTGAAAATGTGATATATAAACATTTTATTCGTTTGTACCTTTATCAACATTTGAAAGTTGACTTATAGGAACTATTTTATGTAAGATGAGGTGCTAAATCCACTGGTGAAAACCACGATGTCCTATCTTTAATCGTTTAGGAGATCGAGTAAAATGGAGAATAATTGATATTTGAAAATGTGATATATAAACATTTTATTCGTTTGTACCTTTATCAACATTTGAAAGTTGACTTATAGGAACTATTTTATGTAAGATGAGGTGCTAAATCCACTGGTGAAAACCACGATGTCCTATCTTTAACCGTTTAGGAGAACGAGTAAAATGGAGAATAATTGATATTTGAAAATGTGATATATAAACATTTTATTCGTTTGTACCTTTATCAACTCTTAAGAGTAGACTTATAGGACTTATTTTATGTAAAATGAGGTGCTAAATTCACTGGTGAAAACCGCGATGTCCTATCTTGAACCGTTTAGGAGATCGAGTAAAATGGAGAAAAATAGATATTTGAAAATGTGATATATAAACATTTTATTCGTTTGTACCTTTATCAACATTTGAAAGTTGACTTATAGGAACTATTTTATGTAAGATGAGGTGCTAAATCCACTGGTGAAAACCACGATGTCCTATCTTTAATCGTTTAGGAGATCGAGTAAAATGGAGAATAATTGATATTTGAAAATGTGATATATAAACATTTTATTCGTTTGTACCTTTATCAACATTTGAAAGTTGACTTATAGGAACTATTTTATGTAAGATGAGGTGCTAAATCCACTGGTAAAAACCACGATGTCCTATCTTTAATCGTTTAGGAGATCGAGTAAAATGGAGAATAATAGATATTTGAAAATGTGATATATAAACAATTAATTCGTTTGTACCTTTATCAACTCTTGAGAGTAGACTTATAGGAGTTATTTTATGTAAAATGAGGTGCTAAATCCTCTTGTGGAAACCGCGATGTCCTATCTTTAACCGTTTAGGAGATCGAGTAAAATGGAGAATAATAGATATTTGAAAATGTGATATATAAACATTTTATTCGTTTGTACCTTTATCGACTCTTGAGAATAGACTTATAGGACTTATTTTATGTAAAATATAGTGCTAAATCCACTGGTGAAAACCACGATGTCCTATCTTTAACCGATTAGGAGATCGAGTAAAATGGAAAATAATAGATATTTGAAAATGTGATATATAAACATTTTATTCGTTTTTACCTTTATCAACTCTTGAGAATAGACTTATAGGACTTATTTTATGTAAAATGGGGTGCTTAATCCACTGATTAAAACCGCGATGTCCTATCTTTAACCGTTTAGGAGATGGAGTAAAATGGAGAATAATAGATATTTTAAAATGTGATATATAAACATTTTATTCGTTTGTACCTTTATCAACTCTTGAGAGTAGACTTATAGGAGTTATTTAATGTAAAATATAGTGCTAAATCCACTGATGAAAACCGCGATGTCCTATCTCTAACCGTTTAGGAGATCGAGTAAAATAGAAAATAATAGATATTTGAAAATGTGATATATAAACATTTTATTCGTTTGTACCTTTATCAACTCTTGAGAGTAGACTTATAGGAGTTATTTTATGCAAAATATAGTGCTAAATCCACTGGTAAAAACCGCGATGTCCTATCTTTAACCGTTTAGGAGATCGAGTAACATGGAGAATAATAGATATTTGGAAATGTGATATATAAACATTTTATTCGTTTGTACCTTTATCAACTCTTGAGAGTAGACTTATAGGAGTTATTTTATGTAAAATGAGGTGCTAAATCCTCTTGTGGAAACCGCGATGTCCTATCTCTAACCGTTTTGGAGATCGAGTAAAATGGAGAATAATAGATATTTGAAAATGTGATATATAAACATTTTATTCGTTTGTACCTTTATCAACATTTGAAAGTTGACTTATAGGAACTATTTTATGTAAGATGAGGTGCTAAATCCACTGGTGAAAACCACGATGTCCTATCTTTAACCGTTTAGGAGAACGAGTAAAATGGAGAATAATTGATATTTGAAAATGTGATATATAAACATTTTATTCGTTTGTACCTTTATCAACTCTTAAGAGTAGACTTATAGGACTTATTTTATGTAAAATGAGGTGCTAAATTCACTGGTGAAAACCGCGATGTCCTATCTTGAACCGTTTAGGAGATCGAGTAAAATGGAGAAAAATAGATATTTGAAAATGTGATATATAAACATTTTATTCGTTTGTACCTTTATCAACATTTGAAAGTTGACTTATAGGAACTATTTTATGTAAGATGAGGTGCTAAATCCACTGGTGAAAACCACGATGTCCTATCTTTAATCGTTTAGGAGATCGAGTAAAATGGAGAATAATTGATATTTGAAAATGTGATATATAAACATTTTATTCGTTTGTACCTTTATCAACATTTGAAAGTTGACTTATAGGAACTATTTTATGTAAGATGAGGTGCTAAATCCACTGGTAAAAACCACGATGTCCTATCTTTAATCGTTTAGGAGATCGAGTAAAATGGAGAATAATAGATATTTGAAAATGTGATATATAAACAATTAATTCGTTTGTACCTTTATCAACTCTTGAGAGTAGACTTATAGGAGTTATTTTATGTAAAATGAGGTGCTAAATCCTCTTGTGGAAACCGCGATGTCCTATCTTTAACCGTTTAGGAGATCGAGTAAAATGGAGAATAATAGATATTTGAAAATGTGATATATAAACATTTTATTCGTTTGTACCTTTATCGACTCTTGAGAATAGACTTATAGGACTTATTTTATGTAAAATATAGTGCTAAATCCACTGGTGAAAACCACGATGTCCTATCTTTAACCGATTAGGAGATCGAGTAAAATGGAAAATAATAGATATTTGAAAATGTGATATATAAACATTTTATTCGTTTTTACCTTTATCAACTCTTGAGAATAGACTTATAGGACTTATTTTATGTAAAATGGGGTGCTTAATCCACTGATTAAAACCGCGATGTCCTATCTTTAACCGTTTAGGAGATGGAGTAAAATGGAGAATAATAGATATTTTAAAATGTGATATATAAACATTTTATTCGTTTGTACCTTTATCAACTCTTGAGAGTAGACTTATAGGAGTTATTTAATGTAAAATATAGTGCTAAATCCACTGATGAAAACCGCGATGTCCTATCTCTAACCGTTTAGGAGATCGAGTAAAATAGAAAATAATAGATATTTGAAAATGTGATATATAAACATTTTATTCGTTTGTACCTTTATCAACTCTTGAGAGTAGACTTATAGGAGTTATTTTATGCAAAATATAGTGCTAAATCCACTGGTAAAAACCGCGATGTCCTATCTTTAACCGTTTAGGAGATCGAGTAACATGGAGAATAATAGATATTTGGAAATGTGATATATAAACATTTTATTCGTTTGTACCTTTATCAACTCTTGAGAGTAGACTTATAGGAGTTATTTTATGTAAAATGAGGTGCTAAATCCTCTTGTGGAAACCGCGATGTCCTATCTCTAACCGTTTTGGAGATCGAGTAAAATGGAGAATAATAGATATTTGAAAATGTGATATATAAACATTTTATTCGTTTGTACATTTATCAACTCTTGAGAGTAGACTTATAGGAGTTATTTTATGTAAAATATAGTGCTAAATTCACTGGTGAAAACCGCGATGTCCTATCTTTAACCGTTTAGCAGATCGAGTAAAATGGAGAATAATAGATATTTGAAAATGTGATATATAAACATTTTATTCGTTTGTACCATTATCAACTCTTAAGAGTAGACTTATAGGACTTATTTTATGTAAAATGAGGTGCTAAATTCACTGGTGAAAACCGCGATGTCCTATCTTGAACCGTTTAGGAGATCGAGTAAAATGGAAAATAATAGATATTTGAAAATGTGATATATAAACATTTTGTTCGTTTGAACCTTGATCAACTCTTGAGAGTAGACTTATAGGACTTATTTTATGTAAAATGAGGTGCTAAATCCACTGGTGAAAACCCCGATGTCCAATCTTGAACCGTTTAGGAGATCGAGTAAAATGTAGAATAATAGATATTTGAAAATGTGATATATAAACATTTTGTTCGTTTGTACCTTTATCAACTCTTGAGAGTAGACTTATAGGACATATTTTATGTAAAATGAGGTGCTACATCCAGTGGTGAAAACCGCGATGTCCTATCTTGAACCGTTTAGGAGATCGAGTAAAATGGAGAAAAATAGACATTTGAAAATGAGATATATAAACATTTTATTCGTTTTTACCTTTATCAACTCTTGAGAGTAGACTTATAGGACCTATTCTATGTAAAATGAGGTGCTAAATCCACTGGTGAAAACCCCGATGTTCTATCTTGAACCGTTTAGGAGATCGAGTAAAATGGATATTAATAGATATTTGAAAATGTGATATATAAACATTTTATTCGTTTGTACTATTGTCAACTCTTAAGAGTAGACTTATAGGACTTATTTTATGAAAAATGAGGTGCTAAATTCACTGGTGAAAACCGCGATGTCCTCTCTTGAACCGTTTAGGAGATCGAGTAAAATGGAAAATAATAGATATTTGAAAATGTGATATATAAACATTTTATTCGTTTTTACCTTTATCAACTCTTGAGAATAGACTTATATTACTTATTTTATGTAAGATGGGGTGCTTAATCCACTGATGAAAACCGCGATGTCCTATCTTTAACCGTTTAGGAGATGGAGTAAAATGGAGAATAATAGATATTTGAAAATGTGATATATAAACATTTTATTCGTTTGTACCTTAATCAACTCTTGAGAGTAGACTTATAGGACTTATTTTATGTAAAATGATGTGCTAAATCCACTGGTGAAAACCGCGATCTTTAACCGTTTAGGAGATCGAGTAAAATGGAGAATAATAGATATTTGATAATGTGATATATATACATTTTATTCGTTTGTACCATTGTCAACTCTTAAGAGTAGACTTATAGGACTTATTTTATGAAAAATAAGGTGCTAAATCCACTGGTAAAAACCGCGATGTCCTATCTTTAACCGTTTAAGAGATCGAGTAAAATTGATAATAACAGATATTTGAAAATGTGATATATAAACATTTTATTCGTTTGTACCTTTATCAACTCTTGAGAGTAGACTAATAGGACTTATTTTATGTAAAATGATGTGCTAAATCCACTGGTGAAAACCGCGATCTTTAACCGTTTAGGAGATCGAGTAAAATGGAGAATAATAGATATTTGATAATGTGATATATATACATTTTATTCGTTTGTACCTTTATCAACTCTTGAGAGTAGACTTATAGGACTTATTTTATGTAAAATGAGGTGCTAAATTCACTGGTGAAAACCGCGATGTCCTATCTTGAACCGTTTAGGAGATCGAGTAAAATGGAGAATAATAGATATTTGAAAATGTGATATATAAACATTTTATTCGTTTGTACCATTATCAACATTTGAAAGTTGACTTATAGGAACTATTTTATGTAAGATGAGGTGCTAAATCCACTGGTGAAAACCACGATGTCCTATCTTTAACCGTTTAGGAGAACGAGTAAAATGGAGAATAATTGATATTTGAAAATGTGATATATAAACATTTTATTCGTTTGTACCTTTATCAACTCTTAAGAGTAGACTTATAGGACTTATTTTATGTAAAATGAGGTGTTAAATTCACTGGTGAAAACCGCGATGTCCTATCTTGAACCGTTTAGGAGATCGAGTATAATGGAAAAAAATAGATATTTGAAAATGTGATATATAAACATTTTATTCGTTTGTACCTTTATCAACATTTGAAAGTTGACTTATAGGAACTATTTTATGTAAGATGAGGTGCTAAATCCACTGGTGAAAACCACGATGTCCTATCTTTAATCGTTTAGGAGATCGAGTAAAATGGAGAATAATTGATATTTGAAAATGTGATATATAAACATTTTATTCGTTTGTACCTTTATCAACATTTGAAAGTTGACTTATAGGAACTATTTTATGTAAGATGAGGTGCTAAATCCACTGGTAAAAACCACGATGTCCTATCTTTAATCGTTTAGGAGATCGAGTAAAATGGAGAATAATAGATATTTGAAAATGTGATATATAAACAATTAATTCGTTTGTACCTTTATCAACTCTTGAGAGTAGACTTATAGGAGTTATTTTATGTAAAATGAGGTGCTAAATCCTCTTGTGGAAACCGCGATGTCCTATCTTAAACCGTTTAGGAGATCGAGTAAAATGGAGAATAATAGATATTTGAAAATGTGATATATAAACATTTTATTCGTTTGTACCTTTATCGACTCTTGAGAATAGACTTATAGGACTTATTTTATGTAAAATATAGTGCTAAATCCACTGGTGAAAACCACGATGTCCTATCTTTAACCGATTAGGAGATCGAGTAAAATGGAGAATAATAGATATTTGAAAATGTGATATATAAACATTTTATTCGTTTTTACCTTTATCAACTCTTGAGAATAGACTTATAGGACTTATTTTATGTAAAATGGGGTGCTTAATCCACTGATTAAAACCGCGATGTCCTATCTTTAACCGTTTAGGAGATGGAGTAAAATGGAGAATAATAGATATTTTAAAATGTGATATATAAACATTTTATTCGTTTGTACCTTTATCAACTCTTGAGAGTAGACTTATAGGAGTTATTTTATGTAAAATATAGTGCTAAATCCACTGATGAAAACCGCGATGTCTTATCTCTAACCGTTTAGGAGATCGAGTAAAATAGAAAATAATAGATATTTGAAAATGTGATATATAAACATTTTATTCGTTTGTACCTTTATCAACTCTTGAGAGTAGACTTATAGGAGTTATTTTATGCAAAATATAGTGCTAAATCCACTGGTAAAAACCGCGATGTCCTATCTTTAACCGTTTAGGAGATCGAGTAACATGGAGAATAATAGATATTTGGAAATGTGATATATAAACATTTTATTCGTTTGTACCTTTATCAACTCTTGAGAGTAGACTTATAGGAGTTATTTTATGTAAAATGAGGTGCTAAATCCTCTTGTGGAAACCGCGATGTCCTATCTCTAACCGTTTTGGAGATCGAGTAAAATGGAGAATAATAGATATTTGAAAATGTGATATATAAACATTTTATTCGTTTGTACATTTATCAACTCTTGAGAGTAGACTTATAGGAGTTATTTTATGTAAAATATAGTGCTAAATTCACTGGTGAAAACCGCGATGTCCTATCTTTAACCGTTTAGCAGATCGAGTAAAATGGAGAATAATAGATATTTGAAAATGTGATATATAAACATTTTATTCGTTTGTACCATTATCAACTCTTAAGAGTAGACTTATAGGACTTATTTTATGTAAAATGAGGTGCTAAATTCACTGGTGAAAACCGCGATGTCCTATCTTGAACCGTTTAGGAGATCGAGTAAAATGGAAAATAATAGATATTTGAAAATGTGATATATAAACATTTTGTTCGTTTGAACCTTGATCAACTCTTGAGAGTAGACTTATAGGACTTATTTTATGTAAAATGAGGTGCTAAATCCACTGGTGAAAACCCCGATGTCCAATCTTGAACCGTTTAGGAGATCGAGTAAAATGTAGAATAATAGATATTTGAAAATGTGATATATAAACATTTTGTTCGTTTGTACCTTTATCAACTCTTGAGAGTAGACTTATAGAACATATTTTATGTAAAATGAGGTGCTACATCCAGTGGTGAAAACCGCGATGTCCTATCTTGAACCGTTTAGGAGATCGAGTAAAATGGAGAAAAATAGACATTTGAAAATGAGATATATAAACATTTTATTCGTTTTTACCTTTATCAACTCTTGAGAGTAGACTTATAGGACCTATTCTATGTAAAATGAGGTGCTAAATCCACTGGTGAAAACCCCGATGTTCTATCTTGAACCGTTTAGGAGATCGAGTAAAATGGATATTAATAGATATTTGAAAATGTGATATATAAACATTTTATTCGTTTGTACCATTGTCAACTCTTAAGAGTAGACTTATAGGACTTATTTTATGAATAATGAGGTGCTAAATACACTGGTGAAAACCGCGATGTCCTCTCTTGAACCGTTTAGGAGATCGAGTAAAATGGAAAATAATAGATATTTGAAAATGTGATATATAAACATTTTATTCGTTTTTACCTTTATCAACTCTTGAGAATAGACTTATATTACTTATTTTATGTAAGATAAGGTGCTTAATCCACTGATGAAAACCGCGATGTCCTATCTTTAACCGTTTAGGAGATGGAGTAAAATGGAGAATAATAGATATTTGAAAATGTGATATATAAACATTTTATTCGTTTGTACCTTTATCAACATTTGAGAGTAGACTTATAGGACCTATTTTATGTAAAATGAGGTGCTAAATCCACTGGTGAAAACCACGATGTCCTATCTTTAACCGTTTAGGAGATCGAGTAAAATGGAAAATAATAGATATTTGAAAATGTGATATATAAACATTTTATTCGTTTTTACCTTTATCAATTCTTGAGAATAGACTTATATTACTTATTTTATGTAAGATGGGGTGCTTAATCCACTGATGAAAACCGCGATGTCCTATCTTTAACCGTTTAGGAGATGGAGTAAAATGGAGAATAATAGATATTTGAAAATGTGATATATAAACATTTTATTCGTTTGTACCTTTATCAACTCTTAAAAGTAGACTTATAGGACTTATTTTATGTAAAATGAGGTGCTAAATCCACTGGTGAAAACCGCGATGTCCTATCTTTAACCGTTTAGTAGATCAAGTAAAATGGAGAATAATAGATATTTGAAAATGTGATATATAAACATTTTATTCGTTTTTACCTTTATCAACTCTTGAGAATAGACTTATAGGACTTATTTTATGAAAAATGGGGTGCTTAATCCACTGATGAAAACCGCGATGTCCTATCTTTAACCGTTTAGGAGATGGAGTAAAATGGAGAATAATTGATATTTGAAAATGTGATATATAAACATTTTATTCGTTTGTACCTTTATCAACTCTTGAGAATAGACTTACAGGAGTTATTTTATGTAAAATATAGTGCTTAATCCACTGGTGAAAACCGCGATGTCCTATCTTTTACCGTTTAGGAGATCAAGTAAAATGGAGAATAATAGATATTTGAAAATGTGATATATAAACATTTTATTCTTTTGTACCTTTATCAACTCTTGAGAGTAGACTTATAGGACTTATTTTATGTAAAATGAGGTGCTAAATCCTTTGGTGAAAACCGCGATGTCCTATCTTTAACCGTTTAGGAGATCGAGTAAAATGGAGAATAATAGATATTTGATAATGTGATATATAAACATTTTATTCGTTTGTACCTTTATCAACTCTTGAGAGTAGACTTATAAGACATATTTTATGTAAAATGAGGTGCTTAATCTACTGGTGAAAACCGCGATGTCCTATCTTTAACCGTTTAGGAGATCGAGTAAAATGGAAAATAATAGATATTTGAAAATGTGATATATAAACATTTTGTTCGTATGTACCTATATCAACTCTAAAGAGTAGATTTATAGGACTTATTTTATGTAAAATGAGGTGCTAAATCCACTGATGAAAACCGCGATGTCTTATCTTGAACCGTTTAGGAGATCGAGTAAAATGGAGAATAATAGATATTTGAAAATGTGATATATAAACATTTTGTTCGTTTGTACCTTGATCAACTCTTGAGAGTAGACTTATAGGATTTATTTTATGTAAAATGAGGTGCTAAATCCACTGGTGAAAACCCCGATGTCCTATCTTGAATCGTTTAGGAGATCGAGTAAAATGGATATTAATAGATATTTGAATATGTGATATATAAACATTTTATTCGTTTGTACCTATATCAACTTTTGAGAGTAGACTAATAGGACTTATTATATGTAAAATGAGGTGCTAAATCCACTGGTGCAAACCGCAATGTCCTATCTTTATCCGTTTAGGATATCGAGTAAAATGGATATTAATAGATATTTGAAAATGTGATATATAAACATTTTATTCGTTTGTACCTTTATCAACTCTTGAGAGTAGACTTAAAGGAGTTATTTTATGTAAAATAAGGTGCTAAATCCACTGGTGAAATCCGCGATGTCCTATCTTTAACCGTTTAGGAGATCGAGTAAAGTGGAGAATAATAGATATTTGAAAATGTGATATATAAACATTTTATTCGTTTGTACCTTTATCAACTTTTGAGAGTAGACTAATAGGACTTATTATATGTAAAATGAGGTGCTAAATCTACTGGTGAAAACCCCGATGTTCTATCTTGAACCGTTTAGGAGATCGAGTAAAATGGAGAATAATAGATACTTGAAAATGTGATATATAAACATTTTATTCGTTTGTACCTTTATCAACTCTAAAGAGTCGACTTATAGGACTTATTTTATGTAAAATGAGGTGCTAAATCCACTGGTGAAAACCCCGATGTCCAATCTTGAACCGTTTAGGAGATCGAGTAAAATGTAGAATAATAGATATTTGAAAATGTGATATATAAACATTTTGTTCGTTTTTACCTTAATCAATTTTTGAGAGTAGACTTATAGGACATATTTTATGTAAAATGAGGTGCTACATCCACTGGTGAAAACAGCGATGTCCTATCTTGAACCGTTTAGGAGATCGAGTAAAATGGAGAAAAATAGATATTTGAAAATGTGATATATAAACATTTTATTCGTTTTTACCTTAATCAACTCTTGAAAGTAGACTTATAGGACCAATTTTATGTAAAATGAGGTGCTAAATTCACTGGTGAAAACCGCGATGTCCTATCTTTAACCGTTTAGGAGATCGAGTAAAATGGAGAATAATAGATATTTGATAATGTGATATATAAACATTTTATTCGTTTGTACCTTTATCAACTCTTGAGAGTAGACTTATAAAACTTATTTCATGTAAAATAAGGTGCTAAATGTACTGGTGAAAACCGCGATGTCCTATCTTTAACCGTTTAGGAGATCGAGTAAAATGGAGAAAAATAGACATTTGAAAATGAGATATATAAACATTTTATTCGTTTTTACCTTTATCAACTCTTGAGAGTAGACTTATAGGACTTATTTTATGTAAAATGAGGTGCTAAATCCAGTGGTGAAAACCGCGATGTCCTATCTTGAACCGTTTAGGAGATCGAGTAAAATGGATAAAAATAGATATTTGAAAATGAGATATATAAACATTTTATTCGTTTTTACCTTTATCAACTCTTGAGAGTAGACTTATAGGACCTATTCTATGTAAAATGAGGTGCTAAATCCACTGGTGAAAACCTCGATGTCCTATCTTTAACCGTTTAGAAGATCTATTAAAATGGAGAATAATAGATATTTGAAAATGTGATATATAAACATTTTATTAGTTTGTACCTTTATCAACTTTTGAGAGTAGACTTATAGGACCTATTTTATGTAAAATGAGGTGCTAAATCCACTGGTGAAAACCGCGATGTCCTATCTTTAACCGTTTAGGAGATCGAGTAAAATGGAGAATAATAGAAATTTGAAAATGTGATATATAAAACATTTTATTCGTTTTTACCTTTATCAACTCTTGAGAGTAGATTTATAGGACCTATTTTATGTAAAATGAGGTGCTAAATCCACTGGTGAAAACCGCGATGTCCTATCTTTAACCGTTTAGGAGATCGAGTAAAATGGAGAATAATAGAAATTTGAAAATGTGATATATAAACATTTTATTCGTTTTTACCTTTATCAACTCTTGAGAGTAGACTTATAGGATATATTTTATGTAAAATGAGGTGCTAAATTCACTGGTGAAAACCGCTATGTCCTATCTTTAACCGTTTAGGAGATCGAGTAAAATGGAGAATAATAGATATTTTATAATGTGATATATAAACATTTTATTCGTTTGTACCTTTATCAACTCTTAAGAGTAGACTTATGGAACTTATTTTATGTAAAATGAGGTGCTAAATCCACTGGTGAAAACCCCGATGTCCTATTTTGAACCGTTTAGGAGATCGAGTAAAATGGAGAAAAATAGATATTTGAAAATGTGATGTATAAACATTTTATTCGTTTTTACCTTTATCAACTCTTGAGAGTAGACTTATAGAACCTATTTTATGTAAAATGAGGTGCTAAATCCACTGGTGAAAACCTCGATGTCCTATCATTAACCGTTTAGAAGATCGAGTAAAATGAAGAATAATAGATATTTGAAAATGTGATATATAAATATTCTATTCGTTTGTACCTTTATCAACTATTGAGAGTAGACTTATAGGACCTATTTTATGTAAAATGAGGTGCTAAATCCACTGGTGAAAATTTTGATGTCCTATCTTTAACTGTTTAGGAGATCGAGTAAAATGGAGAATAATAGATATTTGAAAATGTGATATATAAACATTTTGTTCGTTTGTACCTTTATCAATTCTAAAAAGTAGACTTATAGAACTTATTTTATGTAAAATGAGGTGCTAAATCCTCTGGTGAAAACCGCGATGTCCTATCTTTAACCGTTTAGGAGATCGAGTAAAATGGAGAAAAATAGATATTTGAAAATGAGATATATAAACATTTTATTCGTTTTTACCTTTATCAACTCTTGAGAGTAGACTTATAGGACCTATTCTATGTAAAATGAGGTGCTAAATCCACTGGTGAAAACCTCGATGTCCTATCTTTAACCGTTTAGAAGATCTATTAAAATGGAGAATAATAGATATTTGAAAATGTGATATATAAACATTTTATTCGTTTGTACCTTTATCAACTCTTGGGAGTAGACTTATAAGACTTATTTTAAGTAAAATGAGGTGCTAAATCCACTGGTGAAAACCGCGATGTCCTATCTTCAACCGTTTAGGAGATCGAGTAAAATGGAGAGTAATAGATATTTGAAAATGTGATATATAAACATTTTATTCGTTTGTGCCTTTATCAACTCTTGAGAGTAGACTTATTGGACTTATTTTATGTAAAATGAGGTGCTAAATCCACTGGTGAAAACCGCGATGTCCGATTTTTAACCGTTTAGGAGATCGAGTAAAATGGAAAATAATAGATATTTGAAAATGTGATATATAAACATTTTGTTCGTTTGTACCTTTATCAATTCTAAAAAGTAGACTTATAGAACTTATTTTATGTAAAATGAGGTGCTAAATCCTCTGGTGAAAACCGCGATGTCCTATCTTTAACCGTTTAGGAGATCGAGTAAAATGGAGAAAAATAGATATTTGAAAATGAGATATATAAACATTTTATTCGTTTTTACCTTTATCAACTCTTGAGAGTAGACTTATAGGACCTATTCTATGTAAAATGAGGTGCTAAATCCACTGGTGAAAACCTCGATGTCCTATCTTTAACCGTTTAGAAGATCTATTAAAATGGAGAATAATAGATATTTGAAAATGTGATATATAAACATTTTATTCGTTTGTACCTTTATCAACTCTTGGGAGTAGACTTATAAGACTTATTTTAAGTAAAATGAGGTGCTAAATCCACTGGTGAAAACCGCGATGTCCTATCTTCAACCGTTTAGGAGATCGAGTAAAATGGAGAGTAATAGATATTTGAAAATGTGATATATAAACATTTTATTCGTTTGTGCCTTTATCAACTCTTGAGAGTAGACTTATTGGACTTATTTTATGTAAAATGAGGTGCTAAATCCACAGGTGAAATCCGCGATGTCCTATTTTTAACCGTTTAAGAGATCGAGTAAAATGGAAAATAATAGATATTTGAAAATGTGATATATAAACATTTTATTCGTTTGTACCTTTATCAACTCTAAAGAGTAGACTTATAGGACTTATTTTATGTAAAATGAGGTGCTAAATCCACTGGTGATAACCGCGATGTCCTATTTTTAACCGTTTAGGAGATCGAGTAAAATGGAGAATAATAGATATTTGAATATGTGATATATAAACATTTTGTTCGTTTGTACCTTGATCAACTCTTGAGAGTAGACTTATAGGACTTATTTTATGTAAAATGAGGTGCTAAATCCACTGGTGAAAATCCCGATGTCCTATCTTGAACCGTTTAGGAGATCGAGTAAAATGGAGAATAATAGATATTTGAAAATGTGATATATAAACATTTTATTCGTTTGTACCTTTATCAACTCTAAAGAGTAGACTTATAGGACTTATTTTATGTAAAATGAGGTGCTAAATCCACTGGTGAAAACCGCGATGTCCGATTTTTAACCGTTTAGGAGATCGAGTAAAATGGAAAATAATAGATATTTGAAAATGTGATATATAAACATTTTGTTCGTTTGTACCTTTATCAACTCTAAAAAGTAGACTTATAGGACTTATTTATGTAAAATGAGGTGCTAAATCCACTGGTAAAAACCGCGATGTCCTATCTTGAACCGTTTAGGAGATCGAGTAAAATGGAGAATAATAGATATTTGAAAATGTGATATATAAACATTTTATTCGTTTGTACCTTTATCAACTCTAAAGAGTAGACTAATAGGACTTATTTTATGTAAAATGAGGTGCTAAATCCTCTGGTGAAAACCGCGATGTCCTATTTTTAACCTTTTAGGAGATCGAGTAAAGTGGAGAATAATAGATTTTTGAATATGTGATTTATAAACATTTTATTCGTTTGTACCTTTATCAACTCTTAAGAGTAGACTTATAGCACTTATTTTATGTAAAATGAGGTGCTAAATCCACTGGTGTAAACCGCGATGTCCTATCTTGAACCGTTTAGGAGATCGAGTTAAATGGAAAATAATAGATATTTGAAAATGTGATATATAAACATTTTGTTCGTTTGAACCTTGATCAACTCTTGAGAGTAGACTTATAGGACTTATTTAATGTAAAATGAGGTGCTAAATCCACTGGTGAAAACCCCGATGTCCAATCTTGAACCGTTTAGGAGATCGAGTAAAATGTAGAATAATAGATATTTGAAAATGTGATATATAAACATTTTGTTCGTTTGTACCTTTATCAACTCTTGAGAGTAGACTTATAGGACATATTTTATGTAAAATGAGGTGCTACATCCACTGGTGAAAACCGCGATGTCCTATCTTTAACCGTTTAGGAGATCGAGTAAAATGGAGAATAATAGAAATTTGAAAATGTGATATATAAACATTTTATTCGTTTGTACCTTTATCAACTCTTGAGAGTAGACTTATAAGACTTATTTCATGTAAAATGAGGTGCTAAATGTACTGGTGAAAACCGCGATGTCCTATCTTTAACCGTTTAGGAGATCGAGTAAAATGGAGAATAATAGATATTTGAAAATGTGATATATAAACATTTTATTCGTTTTTACCTTTATCAACTCTTGAGAGTAGACTTATAGGACTTATTTTATGTAAAATGAGGTGCTAAATCCAGTGGTGAAAACCGCGATGTCCTATCTTGAACCGTTTAGGAGATCGAGTAAAATGGAGAAAAATAGATATTTGAAAATTTGATATATAAACATTTTATTCGTTTTTACCTTTATCAACTCTTGAGAGTAGACTTATAGGACCTATTCTATGTAAAATTAGGTGCTAAATCCACTGGTGAAAACCTCGATGTCCTATCTTTAACCGTTTAGAAGATCGAGTAAAATGGAGAATAATAGAAATTTGAAAATGTGATATATAAACATTTTATTAGTTTGTACCTTTATCAACTTTTGAGAGTAGACTTATAGGATATATTTTATGTAAAATGAGGTGCTAAATTCACTGGTGAAAACCGCTATGTCCTATCTTTAACCGTTTAGGAGATCGAGTAAAATGGAGAATAATAGATATTTGATAATGTGATATATAAACATTTTATTCGTTTGTACCTTTATCAACTCTTGAGAGTAGACTTATAAGACTTATTTCATGTAAAATGAGGTGCTAAATCCACTGGTGAAAACCGCGATGTCCTATCTTGAACCGTTTAGGAGATCGAGTAAAATGGATAAAAATAGTTATTTGAAAATGTGATATATAAACATTTTATTCGTTTGTACCTTTATCAACTCTTGAGAGTAGACTTATAGGACCTATTTTATGTAAAATGAGGTGCTAAATCCACTGGTGAAAACCGCGATGTTCTATCTTGAACCGTTTAGGAGATCGAGTAAAATGGAGAAAAATATATATTTGAAAATGTGATATATAAACATTTTATTCGTTTGAACCTTTATCAACTCTTGAGAGTAGACTTATAAGACTAATTTTAAGTAAAATGAGGTGCTAAATTCACTGGTGAAAACCGCGATGTCCTATCTTTAACCGCTTAGGAGATGGAGTAAAATGGAGAATAATATATATTTGAAAATGTAATATGTAAACAATTTATTCGTTTGAACCTTTATCAACTCTTGAGAGTAGACTTATAGGACTTATTTTATGAAAATGAGGTGCCAAATCCACTGGTGAAATCCGCGGTGTCCTATCTATAACCGTTTAGGAGATGGAGTAAAATGGAGAATAATAGATATTTGAAAATGTGACATATAAACATTTTATTCGTTTGTACCTTTATCAACTCTTAAGAGTGGACTTATAGAACTTATTTTATGTAAAATGAGGTGCTAAATCCACTGGTAAAATCCGCGATGTCCTATCTTTAACCGTTTAGGAGATCGAGTATAATGGAGAATAATAGATATTTGATAATATGATATATAAACATTTTATTCGTTTGTACCTTTATCAACTCTTGAGAGTAGACTTATAGGACTTATTTTATGTAAAATGAGGTGCTAAATCCACTGGTTAAAACCGCGATGTCCTATCTTTATCCGTTTAGGAGATCGAGTAAAATGGAGAATAATAGATATTTGAAAATGTGATATATAAACATTTTGTTCGTTTGTTCCTTGATCAACTCTTGAGAGTAGACTAATAGGACTTATTTTATGTAAAATGAGGTGCTAAATCCACTGGTGAAAACCCCGATGTCCTATTTTGAACCGTTTAGGAGATCGAGTAAAATGGAGAAAAATAGATATTTGAAAATGTGATGTATAAACATTTTATTCGTTTTTACCTTTATCAACTCTTGAGAGTAGACTTATAGGACCTATTTTATGTAAAATGAGGTGCTAAATCCACTGGTGAAAACCTCGATGTCCTATCATTAACCGTTTAGAAGATCGAGTAAAATGAAGAATAATAGATATTTGAAAATGTGATATATAAATATTCTATTCGTTTGTACCTTTATCAACTATTGAGAGTAGACTTATAGGACCTATTTTATGTAAAATGAGGTGCTAAATCCACTGGTGAAAATTTTGATGTCCTATCTTTAACTGTTTAGGAGATCGAGTAAAATGGAGAATAATAGATATTTGAAAATGTGATATATAAACATTTTATTCGTTTGTACCTTTATCAACTTTTGAGAGTAGACTTATAGGACCTATCTTATATAAAATGAGGTGCTAAATCTACTGGTGAAAACCGCGATGTCCTATCTTTAACCGTTTAGGAGATCGAGTAAAATGGAGAAAAATAGATATTTGAAAATGTGATATATAAACATTTTATTCGTTTTTACCTTTATCAACTCTTGAGAGTAGACTTATAGGACCTATTCTATGTAAAATTAGGTGCTAAATCCACTGGTGAAAACCTCGATGTCCTATCTTTAACCGTTTAGAAGATCGAGTAAAATGGAGAATAATAGATATTTGATAATGTGATATATAAACATTTTATTCGTTTGTACCTTTATCAACTCTTGAGAGTAGACTTATAAGACTTATTTCATGTAAAATGAGGTGCTAAATGTACTGGTGAAAACCGCGATGTCCTTTCTTTAACCGTTTAGGAGATCGAGTAAAATGGAGAATAATAGATATTTGAAAATGTGATATATAAACATTTTATTCGTTTTTACCTTTATCAACTCTTGAGAGTAGACTTATAGGACTTATTTTATGTAAAATGAGGTGCTAAATCCAGTGGTGAAAACCGCGATGTCCTATCTTGAACCGTTTAGGAGATCGAGTAAAATGGAGAAAAATAGATATTTGAAAATGTGATATATAAACATTTTATTCGTTTTTACCTTTATCAACTCTTGAGAGTAGACTTATAGGACCTATTCTATGTAAAATTAGGTGCTAAATCCACTGGTGAAAACCTCGATGTCCTATCTTTAACCGTTTAGAAGATCGAGTAAAATGGAGAATAATAGAAATTTGAAAATGTGATATATAAACATTTTATTAGTTTGTACCTTTATCAACTTTTGAGAGTAGACTTATAGGATATATTTTATGTAAAATGAGGTGCTACATTCACTGGTGAAAACCGCTATGTCCTATCTTTAACCGTTTAGGAGATCGAGTAAAATGGAGAATAATAGATATTTGATAATGTGATATATAAACATTTTATTCGTTTGTACCTTTATCAACTCTTGAGAGTAGACTTATAAGACTTATTTCATGTAAAATGAGGTGCTAAATCCACTGGTGAAAACCGCGATGTCCTATCTTGAACCGTTTAGGAGATCGAGTAAAATGGATAAAAATAGTTATTTGAAAATGTGATATATAAACATTTTATTCGTTTGTACCTTTATCAACTCTTGAGAGTAGACTTATAGGACCTATTTTATGTAAAATGAGGTGCTAAATCCACTGGTGAAAACCGCGATGTTCTATCTTGAACCGTTTAGGAGATCGAGTAAAATGGAGAAAAATATATATTTGAAAATGTGATATATAAACATTTTATTCGTTTGAACCTTTATCAACTCTTGAGAGTAGACTTATAAGACTAATTTTAAGTAAAATGAGGTGCTAAATTCACTGGTGAAAACCGCGATGTCCTATCTTTAACCGTTTAGGAGATGGAGTAAAATGGAGAATAATATATATTTGAAAATGTGATATATAAACAATTTATTCGTTTGAACCTTTATCAACTCTTGAGAGTAGACTTATAGGACTTATTTTATGAAACTGAGGTGCCAAATCCACTGGTGAAATCCGCGGTGTCCTATCTTTAACCGTTTAGGAGATGGAGTAAAATGGAGAATAATAGATATTTGAAAATGTGACATATAAACATTTTATTCGTTTGTACCTTTATCAACTCTTAAGAGTGGACTTATAGAACTTATTTTATGTAAAATGAGGTGCTAAATCCACTGGTGAAAACCTCGATGTCCTATCTTTAACCGTTTAGGAGATCGAGTATAATGGAGAATAATAGATATTTGAAAATGTGATATATAAACATTTTATTCGTTTGTAACTTTATCAACTCTTGAGAGTAGACTTATAGGACTTATTTTATGTAAAATGAGGTGCTAAATCCACTGGTAAAAACCGCGATGTTCTATCTTTAACCGTTTAGGAGATCGAGTATAATGGAGAATAATAGATATTTGATAATATGATATATAAACATTTTATTCGTTTGTACCTTTATCAACTCTTGAGAGTAGACTTATAGGACTTATTTTATGTAAAATGAGGTGCTAAATCCACTGGTTAAAACCGCGATGTCCTATCTTTATCCGTTTAGGAGATCGAGTAAAATGGAGAATAATAGATATTTGAAAATGTGATATATAAACATTTTATTCGTTTGTACCTTTATCAACTCTTGAGAGTAGACTTATAGGACCTATTTTATGTAAAATGAGGTGCTAAATCCACTGGTGAAAACCGCGATGTCCTATCTTTAACCGTTTTGGAGATCGAGTAAAATGGAGAATAATAGAAATTTGAAAATGTTATATATAAACATTTTATTCGTTTTTACCTTTATCAACTCTTGAGAGTAGACTTATAGGACCTATTTTATGTAAATTGAGGTGCTAAATCCACTGGTAAAAACCGCGATGTCCTATCTTAAACCGTTTAGGAGATTGAGTAAAATGGAGAATAATAGATATTTGAAAATGTGATATATAAACATTTTATTCGTTTGTACCTTTATCAACTTTTGAGAATAGACTTATAGGACCTATTTTATGTAAAATGAGGTGCTAAATCCACTGGTGAAAACCGCGATGTCTTATCTTTAACCGTTTAGTAGATCGAGTAAAATGCAGAATAATAGAAATTTGAAAATGTGATATATAAACATTTTATTCGTTTTTACCTTTATCAACTCTTGAGAGTAGACTTTTAGGACCTATTTTATGTAAAATGAGGTGCTAAATCCACTGGTGAAAGCCGCGATGTCCTATCTTGAACCCTTTAGGAGATCGAGTAAAATGGATAAAAATAGATATTTGAAAATGTGATATATAAACATTTTATTCGTTTGTACCTTTATCAACTCTTGAGAGTAGACTTATAGGAGTTATTTTATGTAAAATGAGGTGCTAAATTCACTGGTGAAAACCGCAATGTCCTATCTTTAACGGTTTAGGAGATCGAGTAAAATGGAGAATAATAGATATTTGATAATGTGATATATAAACATTTTATTCGTTTGTACCTTTATCAACTCTTGAGAGTAGACTTATAGGACTTATTTTATGTAAAATGAGGTGCTAAATCCACTGGTGAAATCCGCGATGTCCTATCTTTAACCGTTTAGGAGATCGAGTAAAATGGAGAATAATAGATATTTGAAAATGTGATATATAAACATTTTATTCGTTTGTACCTTTATCAACTTTTGAGAGTAGACTTATAGCACCTATTTTATGTAAAATGAGGTGCCAAATCCACTGGTGAAATCCGCGGTGTCCTATCTTTAACCGTTTAGGAGATGGAGTAAAATGGAGAATAATAGATATTTGAAAATGTGACATATAAACATTTTATTCGTTTGTACCTTTATCAACTCTTAAGAGTGGACTTATAGAACTTATTTTATGTAAAATGAGGTGCTAAATCCACTGGTGAAAACCTCGATGTCCTATCTTTAACCGTTTAGGAGATCGAGTATAATGGAGAATAATAGATATTTGAAAATGTGATATATAAACATTTTATTCGTTTGTAACTTTATCAACTTTTGAGAGTAGACTTATAGGACTTATTTTATGTAAAATGAGGTGCTAAATCCACTGGTAAAAACCGCGATGTCCTATCTTTAACCGTTTAGGAGATCGAGTATAATGGAGAATAATAGATATTTGATAATATGATATATAAACATTTTATTCGTTTGTACCTTTATCAACTCTTGAGAGTAGACTTATAGGACTTATTTTATGTAAAATGAGGTGCTAAATCCACTGGTTAAAACCGCGATGTCCTATCTTTATCCGTTTAGGAGATCGAGTAAAATGGAGAATAATAGATATTTGAAAATGTGATATATAAACATTTTATTCGTTTGTACCTTTATCAACTCTTGAGAGTAGACTTATAGGACCTATTTTATGTAAAATGAGGTGCTAAATCCACTGGTGAAAACCGCGATGTCCTATCTTTAACCGTTTTGGAGATTGAGTAAAATGGAGAATAATAAAAATTTGAAAATGTTATATATAAACATTTTATTCGTTTTTACCTTTATCAACTCTTGAGAGTAGACTTATAGGACCTATTTTATGTAAATTGAGGTGCTAAATCCACTGGTAAAAACCGCGATGTCCTATCTTAAACCGTTTAGGAGATTGAGTAAAATGGAGAATAATAGATATTTGAAAATGTGATATATAAACATTTTATTCGTTTGTACCTTTATCAACTTTTGAGAATAGACTTATAGGACCTATTTTATGTAAAATGAGGTGCTAAATCCACTGGTGAAAACCGTGATGTCTTATCTTTAACCGTTTAGTAGATCGAGTAAAATGCAGAATAATAGAAATTTGAAAATGTGATATATAAACATTTTATTCGTTTTTACCTTTATCAACTCTTGAAAGTAGACTTTTAGGACCTATTTTATGTAAAATGAGGTGCTAAATCCACTGGTGAAAGCCGCGATGTCCTATCTTGAACCCTTTAGGAGATCGAGTAAAATGGATAAAAATAGATATTTGAAAATGTGATATATAAACATTTTATTCGTTTGTACCTTTATCAACTCTTGAGAGTAGACTTATAGGAGTTATTTTATGTAAAATGAGGTGCAAAATTCACTGGTGAAAACCGCGATGTCCTATTGTAAAGGAACCAAATACAGTCATTCTTAAAAATGCTGAATTTGGGGAATAATAAACTTAAATAGTAAACGCGTGATATGCGTATGAGGAGAGGGGATGCTGCAGCGACTGCAAAATGTATCTTAGGGAAAAACCCTATTTCGTATTGAATACAGTGTCAAATAAAGACGTGGTTTAATAATTGTGAATTATATTGCATTATTG
This sequence comes from Silvanus unidentatus, assembly GCA_963930825.1. Classification (NCBI taxonomy): domain Eukaryota; kingdom Metazoa; phylum Arthropoda; class Insecta; order Coleoptera; family Silvanidae; genus Silvanus; species Silvanus unidentatus. Next base: position 74,143 of record CAWVOD010000077.1, read on the forward strand.
GTGAGTACAATTTCATGTTTGATTGTTCATATCGATTAATAATATCAGTACGTTAATATTACGTATAAAATAAATACATTTATGTTTTCTTGTACTTGTATTTAACAGTCGCCATTCGATTTGTTTTATTTGTTTATTTAGGCATATAGCCTTATTATTAATTAACTAATATTTTAAGTTATATTCATAATGTTCTTGGTGTAAATGTATCGAGATCGCATCATAACGGTGTATCTGTTTCTTGTGACTGAACTGTTGTGTTTGTGAGGGCTTATGTCCATTTGTGTCTCATTATTCAGCATTGTTTCAGCATAGCTGTGCAATGTTATTTCAATGGACACATATCACAATGCATGCTTTTCGGTACTCAAGGGCAGTGCATGACAACGTTTTATCCCTTGGATGAATACGTTTTCTAATTGCATTTATGCAATATTTTATTTGGTTATCAGCTTGACCGTATTAGGGAAGTTGTTTCCAATTTAGTCAAGGACGCTTGACTTTTCTATCAGTATTTTGATAGTACCTGTTGTTTTGAACGTAGAAAGCGATATTGGTAAATTAAAGCCAGATCGAACATTAATTTAATGATCGCGTAATTTTGGTTGTTAAATACAAGTTGTATCGTGTTCTTTCTATTCACATAATATATTTGTTTATGTGATTTTGTATTCACTTAGTCAGTGTGACTAATGTGCTTATTTTATTCTTTCAGTGGTCTACTTCACCCAGAACTTGGTCGGGATTCCATTCTTATATTTTTTATATAGGACTGGGGTCTGTCTCGTTACAGTGTGCCGTGACCATGTGGGTGGAGTTTTAAAGACCATTTAAAGGATTTATAATCAATTTATGCGGTCAAAATTATCGTATATAATTATTGTTTTGTTTTCTTTTAGGATAAATCAGTTTTGCGAATATAGACAATTATTTCATTTCATTTGAATTTCATTAAAGAAAATAATATTTAGATAGAAGAACAAAATATATTTAAAGCAGTTGCACGTGTCCTCTCTTCATAAGGCGTAGTTTTAGGTAATTATGAATTATCGCATTACAAACAATTATTAGATTGCATAAAAAAATACATAAATAAAATAAATGGAATAAATGAGAACGTCGGCGTATTTGAATTTAATTCGTAATAAAATTTAGTAAAAAAAAAACAATTTTGTTGTTTAAACGAAAATTATTTCTTTTTTATCAATAGGTATATTAGTTTGAAGTTCAAACAATAATAAAAATCCCAATCAAATTTCAAGGGATAGATTTTGTTGTTTAAACAAAATCTATATAATTTTGAATATAGTATCAGTTGATATTCATTAATTTAAATGTTAAAAATAAATATAAATTTTAATTTTGGCAAAATAAATATGTAATACGCGGATGTCAGACAACTTAGTGCTTGAATGATTTTATGAAATTTGAATTGAATAGAATGATTAACGAAAACTTTATTTGAATTTGAATCTCGCGATCAAATAAATCGGTGGCCACCGTATCGTATCGTATTGTGTTATGAATGCATGTAAATTACTGGGAAAATGAATGATTGAAGTGGGTTAAGAACTGGTAGGTACGTAAGTTCTTTGACATCAGAGGGCGCATGGAAATTATATAAAAAAAAAACAGACAAATTTAATTAATTATTAAATAAAATAAATAATAGGCATATATGCATGAATAAGTTTTTTTTTTTTTTTTTGTTATAAAAAAAAGGGATTTCGAACTAATATACTTAAGTTTCGGTGATTTTATCAATTCATATTTAACACAACGTAGATAGAAGACAAATACATATATTTACATAAATAAATAAATAAAATTAATAAAGAAATAAAATACCTATATACATATGACGATCACAACAACAATTTTAAAATGAAAATAAAAGAAAAGTGAAAAATAATGTTGAATAGTGAAGTGGTAGAAGAAGGCATGAGTGTTGAAAATAAATAAGTAATAAAGAAAATATGAAATATTAATTTTCAAATCTTATAGGAAAATCGAATCATTATGGATGGAGAGGATAAACAATCGCCTATAAAAGAGAAACAATCCAAAGATGTAGAACCGCAAATATTACCTGCTGGAATTTCAAGTGGAACAGCAAGTCGTAAAAGAAAACCTACAAAAAAAATTGTAGATCAGGAAGGGACAACAAAACGAAAATATAATAAAGGAAAGAAAAAGCAGTCAACATCGTTGAATGAAACAAATGTAGAGCACAATCCAATACAAGAACAAATGCCAACGTGGTTTGCCCAATATATACAAGTGCAAAAGGAAGAAAAAGAAAGGACAGAACAAGCGTGGAAACAAAAATTTGATTATTTACAGAGTGAAATTCGTAATTTATCACGAGAAAATATAGAAACAATACCACAACCGATCCAGAATGCAGAAGCAGCCATGGTACCACAGAGCGAAACTGAATTAATAAGGCCAAGCACTTCACAGTCAAATACAGCACAAAATAATGATTCACATGACTTATCATCCATTCCAACAACTTCACAAAATTCAAGCAACAATCTTTTAGAATTACGACAAATGTTGTGGGGTATTACGAACCAAACACCAGCACTGCCTGAAAAACCCAAATTCGATGGTAATAAGAATGAAAATCCAGTCTTGTTTATTAGAAAATTAGAAGACTATGGCAAGGCACTATCAATGTCAACAGAAGCTCTACTAAAATTGGCCTTAGAATGCTTAAAAGGTTCTGCCAAAACTTGGTGTTCAATTTCTAAAGAAACATGGATTGGATTTGAAGATTTTAAGCAGGATTTTTTGGACACGTTTTGGACAGAAGATAAGCAAGAAGAAATACGACAACGAATATACACTGACAGATACGAACCAGATAAATCTGAAACAATGCTTGCACACTTTTCACGGTACGTAAATTTAGCTAGTTTTTTAACTAAAAAGATACCGGAGGATGAACTACTGGTACGTCTAGTGAAACACTTTCCACCAACATTACAACTACAATGGCTAGTCCGAGAAAATAAATCATTAAAGACATTTTCACGATATTTAATTGAAAATCAGTCCATTAAGCAAAATCCAAAACAAACAATTGAGACAAATCCATATACAAAAACAGGAAAGAAACCGTATCAATTCAATAAGAAAAAGTATTCAGGAAACAACGAAATTAAATCGTCCGAAACTAATCAAACACAAAATATAGATAAAGGAAAAATATACCAAGGAAACAGTAAACAAACACGACCACAAACAAGGGCATATACCAAACTAGAAGAAAAATCAGTGGGAAACGCCAATATGACGAAGAACCGGGCCATCTTCGTCAACAAAAAGAACATGGCCCAGAGAAAAAATTAACTTGTACAGTAAAATCCAATAATGACAAAAATTGCATCGCTCAAAACAATGAACTTACTTATTTATATCCGTATGGAAATCGACTTTTGCGTTCAATGGGATGGAAACCAGGAGAAGGATTAGGAAAGTATGCCCAAGGAATTCATTTACCTATAAATAGTGAAAATAACAACCTTTCTAATTTTAAAATTTGTAAAATTTATGGTGCAAAAGTATTAACGATGACCTATTACCAAGACAATACAGATAAAAAGAAAATACATGTACTTCCAGAAAAAAGTGTTCAATTAGGAAAACATTCAACAATAGTTCTCATTGACTCCGGTAGTGAAATAAGCTGCATTGATAAAAACTGGTTTGAGAATATTGCCAAAGAGTTCGATTTTCCGATTTTACCACTTACAGGAATACAAATAAAAGGGGCAACTAGCCAAAAATCACAGAAAATTACTATGCAAGCATTTATCGAATTTACTATGGATAATTTATTATTCAATGCAGTCGTATTAGTAGTACATAATTTAGCAAAACCTTTTATTTTGGGCTGTGACTGGCTTACGGAAAATTATGCTATAATTAATTTTTATACAAATCAACTTATTATACAAAAGGACAATCAAGAAATTGCTATTGCTTTTAAGAAAACCTTATTTACCGCTACTGAGGATACAGAAATAAATTTTTGCTCTTTAGTCACTAATGTAAATATTAATTTAACCGACGAATATGAATCAATTGAGGTATTAGAGCAAGTAATTAATAAAACAAGTTTGGAGAAAGAGGATAAAACTAAATTGCTTGACATTTTGTTAGAAAACAAGGAAGTATTTAGGAAGAAACCTGGACGAACAGATAAATATGTACATAAAATAACACTGACAGTTGAAAAACCCTTTATACGAAAACCGTACCCAATTCCTTTGGCTCTGAAAGAACAAGTAAGGCAAACGATACAGGATTTAGAAAGAGAAGGAATTATTGGTAGAATAACTTCACAATATGCAAGTCCCTTGACTATAATTAAGAAAAAAGATGGTACAATAAGAGTTTGTTTAGACGCAAGATATATTAATGAAATAATGGAATCAGATAGCGAAAGACCACCTGTAATAAATGAATTACTCCAGCAATTTCATGGATGTCGAATATTTACAATAATTGATTTGCGTTCTTCATTTTGGCAAATTCCTCTTCATAGAGATAGTTGGCCATACACTGCATTTTTGTTTGAGGGTAAATCTTATGCATTTCAGGTTATGCCGTTCGGTATAAAGACAGCAACCGCGGGCTTCAATAGAGCCATCGACATAATTTTAGGAGCTGAAATCAAACAATTTACAACAACGTACGTGGATGATTTGTTGATAGCGTCGCCAAGTCTCGATATTCATTTCACACACATTAAAATGGTCTTAGAAAAATTAAAAGAAGCAAATATAACAGCAAATATTACCAAAACAGAATTCTGTAAAACAGAAGTGAAATATTTAGGTCATGTCTTGTCCAGTTCTGGTATTCAACCAGATCCAGAAAAAGTGGAAGTGATTAGGCAGTTTCCGGCTCCACAGAATGTCAAAGATTTGAGAAAGTTCATGGGAATCTGTAATTACTACAGAAAATTTTCTATGATGTATAGTCAAACTGTGGTTCCTTTAAACAAACTCCTGAAAAAGACAACACGTTGGCAGTGGACTCCAGTGGAACAGAAGGCATTTGCGGCGACAAAAGATTTGTTCATAGACAAAATAGTATTAAACCATCCAGATGTAACAAAAGATTATTATTTACAAGCAGATAGCTCGGGATTTGCAATTGGAGCAGTCGTGTATCAACTGGATGATGATAATGAACAATTGCCAATTGCATTCACTAGCAGATCACTCCGGGGAGCCGAAATTAACTATACTGTGACTGAAAAAGAGCTTCTGGCGATTATTTATGCACTGATCAAGTTTCGTACTTTATTAATTGGGAATAATGTGATTATTAAAACTGACCATCGTGCATTGGAATTTTTGTCGAAGTGCAAATTGTATAATGAGAGAATTGCTCGCTGGTCCATTGTTTTGAACGATTATCAATATAAAATAGTGCATATACCAGGAAAGGAGAATATCATTGCTGATACTTTATCTAGGTATCCACCGGATCAGCAAATACCTCGCACAAAAGAGTTACTAATAGCTTTAATCACAGACGTACATGCAATAAAGACTGTTACTTCATTTGATGTTGATCAAGAACTTACACATAAAATAAGTACAATATTGAATAAGTTATCATCTGTTCAAAAAGAAGATCCAACTTTAAACACAATTAGTACTTATCTTCAATCAAATAAAAACAATGGAGACACAGCACGTATTAAGAATTCAGATCGATATATAATAAGAAACAATGTTCTTTTATTTCTAGATGGAAAGAATAAAGACCAAATGAAAATAATGATTCCTCAAACGAATGTAGAAGATTTCATTTGTTATTATCATTGTACTCTAGGACATTTCGGTGCAAGCAAAATATATTCGATATTAAAAAAATATTTTTATTGGCAAAACATGGCAAGAACTATAAAACACATTTTAAAATCGTGTGAGATGTGTCAAAAAGCAAAACATTCCAATAAAAACCTGACTGGACATATGCACCCTATAATTAGTACCAAACCTGGCGATTTAATTTGTGTTGATTTTTATGGACCGTTACCTATGGGCCGAGGACAAACTTCATATATACTTGTAGCGGTAGATAACTTCACTAAATACGTTAAACTTTATGCTTTACGTAAAGCAACCGCCAAAGCTGCTGTATCTAAAATTATAGACGACTTTCACAAGTTAATCCCAATAAAAACCATACTTAGCGACCATGGTTCACAGTTTACATCACATTTGTGGGCAAGTAAGATGAGTGAAATGGGAATTCAGTATACATTTTCTTCAATTCGGCATCCTGCGTCGAACCCATCTGAGAGAATCATGCGGGAATTGGGTCGCATATTTCGAACATACTGCAATAGCAAGAATAGTAGTTGGGCTTGTTATTTACCTAAAATAGAAGAATTATTTAATACTTTGCCACACGCTAGTACCGGATATTCGCCGTATGAATTGATTTTCATGAAACGTCCACCACTACCTTTTGATCATGTTATACGAAAGTACTTACCTGATTCTGTCACACAATTTACCACACAAGAAGAGTTATTTACCAAAGTACGTGATAATTTAAGAAAAAACGCATTACAAAGAAGTTCTCGTCACAATAAATATGATAAATTAAATATTGGCGATTGGGTTTTGTTGAGAGTACCTTCTGTATCCGTAGCAAGTGAGAAACTTTATGCGAAATTTCAACTGTTATACGATGGTCCGTATGAAATTGTTCAAATACCATACCCCAACGTATATACTTTACAACATGTAGAAACGAAAAAATTAAAAGGAAACTTTAATATAACTAATTTGAAATTGTTTCATCGTAAATGTAATTAAAAATTCGTTTTTTTTTCAATATAATTTTTATTTGTAAAAGAGAAACATTTTGTTTTAAATTTTATACATATAACAATGTTTATGTTTATTTGCTTTGTTCAATATATTTTAATGATTATTATACTTACCTGTATCATTTATGTTATAATACATACCTGTGATCCTGAAAACGCGCATTTTAACATATTTTCATTACAAAAAGCATGCTTTTCGGAATAAAAATATCCGGGGAGTATGTAAAGGAACCAAATACAGTCATTCTTAAAAATGCTGAATTTGGGGAATAATAAACTTAAATAGTAAACGCGTGATATGCGTATGAGGAGAGGGGATGCTGCAGCGACTGCAAAATGTATCTTAGGGAAAAACCCTATTTCGTATTGAATACAGTGTCAAATAAAGACGTGGTTTAATAATTGTGAATTATATTGCATTATTGGTGAGTACAATTTCATGTTTGATTGTTCATATCGATTAATAATATCAGTACGTTAATATTACGTATAAAATAAATGCATTTATGTTTTCTTGTACTTGTATTTAACAGTCGCCATTCGATTTGTTTTATTTGTTTATTTAGGCATATAGCCTTATTATTAATTAACTAATATTTTAAGTTATATTCATAATGTTCTTGGTGTAAATGTATCGAGATCGCATCATAACGGTGTATCTGTTTCTTGTGACTGAACTGTTGTGTTTGTGAGGGCTTATGTCCATTTGTGTCTCATTATTCAGCATTGTTTCAGCATAGCTGTGCAATGTTATTTCAATGGACACATATCACAATGCATGCTTTTCGGTACTCAAGGGCAGTGCATGACAACGTTTTATCCCTTGGATGAATACGTTTTCTAATTGCATTTATGCAATATTTTATTTGGTTATCAGCTTGACCGTATTAGGGAAGTTGTTTCCAATTTAGTCAAGGACGCTTGACTTTTCTATCAGTATTTTGATAGTACCTGTTGTTTTGAACGTAGAAAGCGATATTGGTAAATTAAAGCCAGATCGAACATTAATTTAATGATCGCGTAATTTTGGTTGTTAAATACAAGTTGTATCGTGTTCTTTCTATTCACATAATATATTTGTTTATGTGATTTTGTATTCACTTAGTCAGTGTGACTAATGTGCTTATTTTATTCTTTCAGTGGTCTACTTCACCCAGAACTTGGTCGGGATTCCATTCTTATATTTTTTATATAGGGCTGGGGTCTGTCTCGTTACACTATCTTTAACGGTTTAGGAGATCGAGTAAAATGGAGAATAATAGATATTTGATAATGTGATATATAAACATTTTATTCGTTTGTACCTTTATCAACTCTTGAGAGTAGACTTATAGGACTTATTTTATGTAAAATGAGGTGCTAAATCCACTGGTGAAATCCGCGATGTCCTATCTTTAACCGTTTAGGAGATCGAGTAAAATGGAGAATAATAGATATTTGAAAATGTGATATATAAACATTTTATTCGTTTGTACCTTTATCAACTTTTGAGAGTAGACTTATAGCACCTATTTTATGTAAAATGAGGTGCTTAATCCACTGGTGAAAACCGCGATGTCCTATCTTTAACCGTTTAGGAGATCGAGTAAAATGGAGAATAATAGATATTTGAAAATGTGATATATAAACATTTTATTCGTTTGTACCTTTATCAACTTTTGAGAGTAGACTTATAGCATCTATTTTATGTAAAATGAGGTGCTTAATCCACTGGTGCAAACCGCGATGTCCTATCTTTAACCGTTTTGGAGATCGAGTAAAATGGAGAATAATAGAAATTTGAAAATGTGATATATAAACATTTTATTCGTTTTTACCTTTATCAACTCTTGAGAGTAGACTTATAGGACCTATTTTATGTAAAATGAGGTGCTAAATCCACTGGTGAAAACCGCGATGTCCTATCTTTAACCGTTTAGGAGATGGAGTAAAATGGAGAATAATAGATATTTGAAAATGTGATATATAAACATTTTACTCGTTTGTACCTTTATCAACTCTTGAGAGTAGACTTATAGGACTTATTTTATGTAAAATGAGGTGCTAAATCCACTGGTAAAAACCGCGATGTCCTATCTTTAACCGTTTAGGAGATCGAGTATAATGGAGAATAATAGATATTTGATAATATGATATATAAACATTTTATTCGTTTGTACCTTTATCAACTCTTGAGAGTAGACTTATAGGACTTATTTTATGTAAAATGAGGTGCTAAATCCACTGGTTAAAACCGCGATGTCCTATCTTTATCCGTTTAGGAGATCGAGTAAAATGGAGAATAATAGATATTTGAAAATGTGATATATAAACATTTTATTCGTTTTTACCTTTATCAACTCTTGAGAGTAGACTTATAGGACCTATTTTATGTAAAATTAAGTGCTAAATTCGCTGGTGAAAACCGCGATGTCCTATCTTTAACCGTTTAGGAGATCGAGTAAAATAAAGAATAATAGATATTTGATAATGTGATATATAAACATTTAATTCGTTTGTACCTTTATCAACTCTTGAGTGTAGACTTATAAGACTTATTTCATGTAAAATGAGGTGCTTAATCCACTGGTGAAAACCGCGATGTCCTATCTTTAACCGTTTAGGAGATCGAGTAAAATGGAGAATTATAGATATTTGAAAATGTGATATATAAACATTTTATTCGTTTTTACCTTTATCAACTCTTGAGAGTAGACTTATAGGACTTATTTTATGTAAAATATAATGCTAAATTCACTGGTGAAAACCGCGATGTCCTATCTTTAACGGTTTAGGAGATCGAGTAAAATGGAGAATAATAGATATTTGATAATGTGATATACAAACATTTTATTCGTTTGTACCTTTATCAACTCTAGAGAGTAGACTTATAAGACTTATTTCATGTAAAATGAGGTGCTAAATCTACTGGTGAAAACCGCAATGTTCTATCTTTAACCGTTTAGGAGATCGAGTAAAATGGAGAATAATAGATATTTGAAAATGTGATATATAAACATTTTATTCGTTTGTACCTTTATCAACTCTAAAGAGTAGACTTATAGGACTTATTTTATGTAAAATGAGGTGCTTAATCCACTGGTAAAAACCGCGATGTCCTCTTTTTAACCGTTTAGGAGATCGAGTAAAATGGAAAATAATAGATATTTGAAAATGTGATATATAAACATTTTATTCGTTTGTACCTTTATCAATTCTTAAGAGTAGACTTATAGGACTTATTTTATGTAAAATGAGGTGCTTAATCCACTGGTGAAAACCGCGATGTCCTATCTTTAACCGTTTAGGAGATCGAGTAAAATGGAAAATAATAGATATTTGAAAATGTGATATATAAACATTTTATTCGTTTGTACTTTTATCAACTCTTGAGAGTAGACTTATAGGACTTATTTTATGTAAAATATAGTGCTAAATTCACTGGTGAAAACCGCGATGTCCTATCTTTAACCGTTTAGGAGATCGAGTAAAATGGAGAATAATAGATATTTGAAAATGTGATATATAAACATTTTATTCGTTTGTACCTTTATCAACTCTTAAGAGTAGACTTATAGGACTTATTTTATGTAAAATGAGGTGCTTAATCCACTGGTGAAAACCGCGATGTCCTATCTTGAACCGTATAGGAGATCGAGTAAAATGGAGAAAAATAAATATTTGAAAATGTGATATATAAACATTTTATTCGTTTTTACCTTTATCAACTCTTGAGAGTAGACTTATAGGACCTATTTTATGTAAAATGAGGTGCTAAATCCACTGGTGAAAACCTCGATGTCCTATCTTTAACCGTTTAGGAGATCGAGTAAAATGGAGAATAATAGATATTTGATAATGTGATATATAAACATTTTATTCGTTTGTACCTTTATCAACTCTTGAGAGTAGACTTATAAGACTTATTTCATGTAAAATGAGGTGCTAAATCTACTGGTGAAATCCTCGATGTCCTATCTTTAACCGTTTAGGAGATCGAGTATAATGGAGAATAATAGATATCTCCTAAACAGTTCAAGATAGGACATCGCGGTTTTTACCAGTGGATTTAGCACCTCATTTTACATAAATTAGGTCCTATAAGTCTACTCTCAAATGTTGATAAAGGTACAAACGAATTAAATGTTTATATATCACATTTTCAAATATCTATTATTCTCCATTTTACTCGATCTCCTAAACGGTTAAAAATAGGACATCGCGGTTTTCACCATTGGATTTAGCACCTCATTTTACATAAAATAAGTCCTATAAGTCTACTCTCAAGAGTTGATAAAGTTACAAACGAATAAAATGTTTATATATCACATTTTCAAATATCTATTATCCTCCATTTTACTCGATCACCTAAACGGTTGAAAATAGGACATCGCGGTTTTCACCAGTGGATTTAGCACCTCATTTTACATAAAATAAGTTCTATAAGTCTACTCTTAAGAGTTGATAAAGTTACAAACGAATAAAATGTTTATATATCACATTTTCAAATATCTATTATTCTCCATTTTACTCGATCTCCTAAACGGTTAAAGATAGGACATCGCGGTTTTCACCAGTGGATTTAGCACTATATTTTACATAAAATAACTCCTATAAGTCTACTCTCAAGAGTTGATAAAGGTACAAACGAATAAAATTTTTATATATCACATTTTCAAATATCTATTATTCTCAATTTTACTCGATCACCTAAACGGTTAAAGATAGGTCATCTTGGTTTTTACCAGTGGATTTAGCACCTCATTTTACATAAAATAAGTCCTATAAGTCTACCCTCAAGAGTTGATCAAGGTACAAACGAATGAAATGATTATATATCACATTTTCAAACATCTATTATTCTCCATTTTACTCGATCTCCTAAACGGTTAAAGATAGGACATCGCGGTTTTTATCAGTGGATTAAGCACCCCATTTTACATAAAATAAGTCCTATAAGTCTACTCTCAAGAGTTGATAAAGGTAAAAACGAATAAAATGTTTATATATCACATTTTCAAATATCTATTAATCTCCATTTTACTCGATCTCCTAAACGGTTAAAGATAGGACATCGTGGTTTTCACCAGTGGATTTAGCACCTCATTTTACATAAAATAAGTCCTATAAGTCTACTCTTAAGAGTTCATAAAGGTACAAACGAATAAAATTTTTATATATCACATTTTCAAATATCTATTATTTTCCATTTTACTCGATCCCCTAAACGGTTCAAGATAGGACATCGCGGTTTTCACCAGTGGATTTAGCACTTCATTTTACATAAAATATGTAATATAAGTCTACTCTTAAGAGTTGATAAAGGTACAAACGAATAAAATGTTTATATATCACATTTTCAAATATCTATTATTCTCCATTTTACTCGATCTCCTAAACGGTTAAAGATAGGACATCGAGGTTTTCACCAGTGGATTTAGCACCTCATTTTACATAAAATAGGTCCTATAAGTCTACTCTCAAATGTTGATAAAGGTAAAAACGAATAAAATGTTTATATATCACATTTTCAAATATCTATTATTTTCCATTTTACTCGATCTCCTAAACGGTAAAAGATAGGACATCGCGGTTTTCACCAGTGGATTTAGCACCTTATTTTACATAAAATAAGTCCAATAAGTCTACTCTCAAGAGTTGATAAAGATACAAACGAATAAAATGTTTATATATCACATTATCAAATATCTATTATTTTCCATTTTACTCGATCTCCTAAACGGTTAAAGATAGGACATCGCGGTTTTAACCAATGGATTTAGCACCTCATTTTACATATAATAAGTCCTATAAGTCTACTCTCAAAAGTTGATAAAGGTATAAAAAAATAAAATGTTTATATGTCACATTTTCAAATATCTATTATTCTCCATTTTACTCGATCTCCTAAACGGTTAAAGATAGGACTTCGCGGTTTTCACCAGTGAATTTAGCACCTCATTTTACATAAAACAGGTCCTATAAATCAACCCTCATGAGTTGATCAAGGAACAAACGAATAAAATGTTAATATATCACATTTTCACATATCTATTATTCTCCATTTTACTCGATCTAATAAACGGATAAAGATATCACATCGCGGTTTTCACCAGTGGATTTAGCACCTCATTTTACATAAAATAGGTCCTATAAGTCTACCCTCAAGAGTTGATAAAGGTAAAAACGAATAAAATGTTTATATGTCACATTTTCAAATATCTATTATTCTCCATTTTACTCGATCTCCTAAACGGTTAGAGATATCACATCGCGGTTTTCACCAGTGGATTTAGCACCTCATTTTACATAAAATAGGTCCTATAAGTCTACTCTCAAAAGTTGATAAAGTTAAAAACGAATAAAATGTTTATATGTCACATTTTCGAATTTCTATTATTCTCCATTTTACCCGATCTCCTAAACGGTTAAAGATAGGACATCGCGGTTTTCACTAGTGGATTTAGCACCTCATTTTACATAAAACAGGTCCTATAAATCAACCCTCATGAGTTGATCAAGGAACAAACGAATAAAATGTTAATATATCACATTTTCACATATCTATTATTCTCCATTTTACTCGATCTAATAAACGGATAAAGATATCACATCGCGATTTTCACCAGTGGATTTAGCACCTCATTTTACATAAAATAGGTTCTATAAGTCTACCCTCAAGAGTTGATAAAGGTACAAACGAATATAATGTTTATATATCACAATTTCAAATATCTATTTTTCTCCATTTTACTCGATCTCCTAAACGGTTCAAGATAGGACATCGCGGTTTTCACCAGTGGATTAAGCACCTCATTTTACATAAAATAAGTCCTATAAGTCTACTCTCAAGAGTTGATAAAGGTAAAAACGAGTAAAATGTTTATATATCACATTTTCAAATATCTATTATTTTCCATTTTACTCGATCTCCTAAACGGTCAAAGAAATCACATCGCGGTTTTCAAAAGTGGATTTAGCACATCATTTTACATAAAATATGTCCTATAAGTCTACTCTCAAGAGTTGATAAGGGTACAAACGAATAAAATGTTTATATAAAACATTATCAAATATCTATTATTCTCCATTTTACTCGATCTCCTAAACGGTTAAAGATAGGACATCGCGGTTTTCACCAGTGGATTTAGCACCTCATTTCACATTAAATATGTCCTATAAGTCTACTCTCAAGAGTTGATAAGGGTACAAACGAATAAAATGTTTATATAAAACATTATCAAATATCTATTATTCTCCATTTTACTCGATCTCCTAAACGGTTAAACATAGGACATCGCGGTTTTTATCAGTGGATTAAGCACCCCATTTTACATAAAATAGGTCCTATAAGTCTACTCTCAAGAGTTGATAAAGGTACAAACGAATAAAATGTTTATATATCACATTATAAAATATCTATTATTCTCCATTTTACTCGATCTCCTAAACGGTTAAAGATAGGACATCGCGGTTTTCACCAGCGGATTTAGCACCACATTTTACCTAAAATATGTCCTATAAGTCTACTCTCAAGGGTTGATAAAGGTACAAACGAATAAAATGTTTATATACCACATTATCAAATATCTATTATTCTCCATTTTACTCGATCTCCTAAACGGTTAAAGATAGGACATCGCGGTTTTCACCAGCGGATTTAGCACCACATTTTACCTAAAATATGTCCTATAAGTCTACTCTCAAGGGTTGATAAAGGTACAAACGAATAAAATGTTTATATATCACATTATAAAATATCTATTATTCTCCATTTTACTCGATCTCCTAAACGGTTAAAGATAGGACATCGCGGTTTTCACCAGTGGATTTAGAACCTCATTTTACATAAAATAGGTCCTATAAGTCTACTCTCAAAAGTTGATAAAAGTATAAACGAATAAAATGTTTATATGTCACATTTTCAAATATCTATTATTCTCCATTTTACTCGATCTCCTAAACGGTTAAAGATATCACATCGCGGTTTTCACCAGTGGATTTAGCACCTCATTTTACATAAAATAGGTACTATAAGTCTACTCTCAAGAGTTGATAAAGGTAAAAACGAATAAAATGTTTATATATCACATTTTCAAATATCAATTATTTTTCATTTTACTCGATCTCCTAAACGGTAAAAGATAGGACATCGCGGTTTTCACCAGTGGATTAAGCACCTCATTTTACATAAAATAAGTCCTATAAGTCTACTCTCAAGAGTTGATAAAGGTAAAAACGAGTAAAATGTTTATATATCACATTTTCAAATATCTATTATTTTCCATTTTACTCGATCTCCTAAACGGTCAAAGATATCACATCGCGGTTTTCAAAAGTGGATTTAGCACATCATTTTACATAAAATATGTCCTATAAGTCTACTCTCAAGAGTTGATAAGGGTACAAACGAATAAAATGTTTATATAAAACATTATCAAATATCTATTATTCTCCATTTTACTCGATCTCCTAAACGGTTAAAGATAGGACATCGCGGTTTTCACCAGTGGATTTAGCACCTCATTTTACATTAAATATGTCCTATAAGTCTACTCTCAAGAGTTGATAAGGGTACAAACGAATAAAATGTTTATATAAAACATTATCAAATATCTATTATTCTCCATTTTACTCGATCTCCTAAACGGTTAAAGATAGGACATCGCGGTTTTTATCAGTGGATTAAGCACCCCATTTTACATAAAATAGGTCCTATAAGTCTACTCTCAAGAGTTGATAAAGGTACAAACGAATAAAATGTTTATATACCACATTATCAAATATCTATTATTCTCCATTTTACTCGATCTCCTAAACGGTTAAAGATAGGACATCGCGGTTTTCACCAGCGGATTTAGCACCACATTTTACCTAAAATATGTCCTATAAGTCTACTCTCAAGGGTTGATAAAGGTACAAACGAATAAAATGTTTATATATCACATTATAAAATATCTATTATTCTCCATTTTACTCGATCTCCTAAACGGTTAAAGATAGGACATCGCGGTTTTCACCAGTGGATTTAGAACCTCATTTTACATAAAATAGGTCCTATAAGTCTACTCTCAAAAGTTGATAAAAGTATAAACGAATAAAATGTTTATATGTCACATTTTCAAATATCTATTATTCTCCATTTTACTCGATCTCCTAAACGGTTAAAGATATCACATCGCGGTTTTCACCAGTGGATTTAGCACCTCATTTTACATAAAATAGGTACTATAAGTCTACTCTCAAGAGTTGATAAAGGTAAAAACGAATAAAATGTTTATATATAACATTTTCAAATATCAATTATTTTTCATTTTACTCGATCTCCTAAACGGTAAAAGATAGGACATCGCGGTTTTCACCAGTGGATTAAGCACCTCATTTTACATAAAATAAGTCCTATAAGTCTACTCTCAAGAGTTGATAAAGGTAAATACGAGTAAAATGTTTATATATCACATTTTCAAATATCTATTATTTTCCATTTTACTCGATCTCCTAAACGGTTAAAGATATCACATCGCGGTTTTTACCAGTGGATTTAGCACCTCATTTTACATAAAATAAGTTCTATAAGTCTACTCTCAAGAGTTGATAAGGGTACAAACGAATAAAATGTTTATAAATCACATTATCAAATATCTATTATTCTCCATTTTACTCGATCTCCTAAACGGTTAAAGATAGGACATCGCGGTTTTCACCAGTGGATTTAGCACCTCATTTTACATAAAATAGGTCCTATAAGTCTACCCTCATGAGTTGATCAAGGTACAAACGAATAAAATGTTAATATATCACATTTTCAAATATCTATTATTCTCCATTTTACTCGATCTCCTAAACGGTAAAAGATAGGACATCAAGGTTTTCATCAGTGGATTAAGCACCCCATTTTACAAAAAAAAAGTCCTATAAGTCTACTCTCAAGAGTTGATAAAGGTAAAAACGAATAAAATGTTTATATATCACATTTTCAAATATCTATTATTCTCCATTTTACTCGATCTCCTAAACGGTTAAAGATAGGACATCGCGGTTTTCACCAGTGGATTTAGCACCTCATTTTACATAAAATAGGTCCTATAATCTACTCTCAAATGTTGATAAAGGTACAAACGAATAAAATGTTTATATATCACATTTTCAAATATCTATTATTCTCCATTTTACTCGATCTCCTAAACGGTTAAAGATATCACATCGCGGTTTTCACCAGTGGATTTAGCACCTCATTTTACATAAAATAAGTCCTATAAATGTACTATTTAGAGTTGATAAGGGTACAAACGAATAAAATGTTTATATACCACATTATCAAATATCTATTATTCTCCATTTTACTCGATCTCCTAAACGGTTAAAGATAGGACATCGCGGTTTCCACCAGTGGATTTAGCAACTCATTTTACATAAAATATGTCCTATAAGTCTACTCTCAAGGGTTGATAAAGGTACAAACGGATAAAATGTTTATATATCACATTTTCAAATATAAAATTTTCTCCATTTTACTCGATCTCCTAAACGGTTAAAGATAGGACATCGCGGTTTTCACCAGTGGATTTAGCACCTCATTTTACATAAAATAAGTCCTTTAAGTCTCCTCTCAAGAGTTGATAAAGGTACAAACGAATAAAATGTTTATATATCACATTTTCAAATATCTATTATTCTCCATTTTACTCGATCTCCTAAACGGTTAAAGATAGGACATCGCGGTTTTGACCAGTGGATTTAGCACCTTATTTTACATAAAATAAGTCCTATAAGTCTACTCTTAAGAGTTGATAAAGGTACAAACGAATAAAATTTTTATATATCACATTTTCAAATATCTATTATTCTCAATTTTACTCGATCTCCTAAACGGTTAAAGATAGGACATCGCGGTTTTCACCAGTAAATTTAGCACCTCATTTTACATAAAATAGGTCCTATAAGTCTACTCTCAAGAGTTGATAAAGGTACAAACGAATAAAATGTTTATATATCACATTTTCAAATATCTATTTTTCTCCATTTTACTCGATCTCCTAAACGATTCAAGATAGGACATCGGGGTTTTCACCAGTGGATTTAGCACCTCATTTTACAGAAAATAAGTCCTATAAGTCTACTCTTAAGAGTTGATAAAGGTACAAACGAATAAAATGTTTATATATCACATTTTCAAATATCTATTTTTCTCCATTTTACTCGATCTCCTAAACGATTCAAGATAGGACATCGCGGATTTCACCAGTGGATTTAGCTCCTCATTTTACATAAAATAAGTCCTATAAGTCTACTCTCAAGAGTTGATAAAGGTACAAACGAATAAAATGTTTATATATCACATTTTCAAATATCTGTTATTATTAATTTTACTCGATCTCTTAAACGGTTAGAGATAGGACATCGCGGTTTTTACCAGTGGATTTAGCACCTTATTTTACATAAAATAAGTCCTATAAGTCTACTCTCAAGAGTTGATAAAGGAACAAACGAATAATATGTTTATATATCACATTTTCAAATATCTATTATTCTTCATTTTACTCGATCTCCTAAACGGTTAAAGATAGGACATCGCGGATTTCACCAGTGGATTTAGCACTATATTTTACATAAAATGAGTCCTATAAGTCAACTCTCAAGAGTTGATAAAGGTACAAACGAATAAAATGTTTATATATCACATATTCAAATATCTATTATTCTCCATTTTACTCGATCTCCTAAACGGTTAAAGATAGGACATCGCGGTTTTCACCAGAGGATTTACCACTATATTTTACATAAAATGAGTCCTATAAGTCTACTCTCAAGAGTTGATAAAGGTACAAACGAATAAAATGTTTATATATCACATTTTCAAATATCTATTATTCTTCATTTTACTCGATCTCCTAAACGGTTAAAGATAGGACATCGCGGTTTTAACCAGTGGATTTAGCACCTCATTTTACATAAAATAAGTCCTATAAGTCTACTCTCAAGAGTTGATAAAGGTACAAACGAATAAAATGTTTATATATCACATTTTCAAATATCTATTATTCTCCATTTTACTCGATCTCCTAAACGGTTAAAGATAGGACATCGCGGTTTTAACCACCAGTGGATTTAGCACCTCATTTTACATAAAATAAGTCCTATATGTCTACTCTCAAGAGTTGATAAAGGTACAAACGAATAAATTGTTTATATATCACATTTTCAAATATCTATTATTTTCTATTTTACTCGATCTCCTAAACGGTTAAAGATAGGACATCGCGGTTTTCACCAGTGGATTTAGCACCTCATTTTACATAAAATAAGTCCTATAAGTCTACTCTCAAGAGTTGATAAAGGTACAAACGAATAAAATGTTTATATATCACATTTTAAAATATCTATTATTCTTCATTTCACTCGATCTCCTAAACGGTTAAAGATAGGACATCGCGGTTTTCACCAGTGGATTTAGCACCTCATTTGACATAAAATAGGTTCTATAAGTCTACCCTCATGAGTTGATCAAGGTACAAACGAATAAAATGTTAATATATCACATTTTCAAATTACTAATATTCTCCATTTTACTCAATCTCCTAAACGGTTAAAGAAAGGACATCGCGGTTTTCACCAGTGGATTAAGCACCTCATTTTACATAAAATAAGTCCTATAAGTCTACTCTTAAAAGTTGATAAAGGTACAAACGAATAAAATGTTTATATATCACATTTTCAAATATCTATTATTCTCCATTTTACTCCATCTCCTAAACAATTAAAGATAGGACATCGCGGTTTTCACCAGTGGATTTAGCACCTCATTTTACTTAAAA